>SKCR01005439.1:0-25559 GCA_019454045.1 Zanthoxylum bungeanum | reverse complement strand
TTTCTCCTACAGGCTTATGAGAATGCTAGAATATACAAAGAAAATACCAAAATGGCATGATCGAAAAATAGTGCGTAGACAACTGGAACCAAGGCAGTAGGTGTTGTTCTACAATTCAAGGTTGAAAATTTTCCCTGGAAAGCTAAAATCAATGTGGTCGGGTTCCATTTGTGATTACTCAGGTTTTACCATATGGAGTTGTTGAGTTACTGATCCCATCACGAATGAGACATTCAAAGTTAATAGCCAGCATGTCAAGCACTAATGGGGAGAATCATTTGAGCGACAAAAAAAAAGTGTAACACTTTCAGATCTAGCCTAACTTTCAGGCAGTCATTTCTAGTTGACGATATTAAACTTAGCGCTAGTAGGGAGGCAACCCATGCAAATTGTGTATATATTCAGATTTGGTGTGTTTAATTTTTGTAGGTAAAATCACATTTCAGGATTGATTGTAAGATGTTCTCGCAAATCTTCACAAGCAATTCCTTCTCTCCCTCAAAACTCTCTGATGAAAGATCTCGCAAATCTTCACAAGCAATTTCCTTCTCTCCCTAAAAAATCTCTGATATGAAAGTTTACAAAGCTCGTTGGGAACGGATGAGACTACTGATGATCAAAGGTATTCCTACTGACTTTTTGGATTATTAAAGCACGGGTCGATTAGCAGGTGAGTCTTCTGACTCTTTTATTTCACATCTACCTGGTTTAGGAAGGAGCACCTATGCTAAAAAGAGAAGAACCAAAAGAATGTGTTTCTGTTATAAATGTGCTCGTATGTTTTGTGATACTCGTTGTCGTTCTATAGGAATGGTGTTTGATAACCACAAAGATAAGATTAATTTCATTAGGGTTGGCTTGAGTAAGGAGTATTTGGATTATATATCTAAAACTCTTGAGACGCATCCCAGTGGATATGTGAATCACGAAATTCATGTTTTATATGCACAATTCCGAAAGGAAAGACAACAGTTAAGTCTCGGGAATCTGACTCAAAAAGACCATGTTTGCCAATTTATAAGAAAATTGGATGGGAAGCTTGTCCCTGACGTATAGACGTCAATCAAGCCGCTACTTTCTTGTACATATTATATCTCTTTGTCTTTTCCTAATAATTGTAATTTGTTTTGTTTTTTTCTTTTATTTTCTCCAACAGGATCCAGACCTTTTTGACTATCACGATTTATTTTACTGTTTAACTAATAATTGTCATTTGGTAGGTACTAGTGCTATTATTTTACTCTCCCTTTTCAAGTGTTATAAATTCAACTCATCATTGCACTTTTGAAGACATCCAGAGTAAAACATGGAAGCCACTTCAAGAAGACGAGTTGAAAACATCTGTGTATTTTGCGGAACTAGTGTTGGTGTGTTAAGCCACATACGTAGAAGCAGCACAGGAATTAGGTCGAGTCTAGCTGCAAGGAATATGCACTTAGTATATGGCGGAGGCAATCTGGACTTATGGGGATCGTTTCAAAGCTGTACATGAGGGAGGCAGTCAAGTTTTGGGAATCATTCCAAAACCCTTGGTGGAGGCAAATCTTATTGGACCATCTAACAGAGAGGAACTTACTGTGCCATGTATGTCCGAGCGACTAATGGAAATGATTAATCGTGCTGATGTATTTATTACTTTGCCAGTTGGCTTGGGTACATTGGAGGAAATTCTTACAGTGTTATCTTTGGGCGAATCTGGACATACACCAGAAACCACTTGGACTGTACAACGTTGAAGGATTGTATGATTTTCTTTGTGTGTTCTTGATGATGCCCGGAGAAATGGGTTTGTGTCAAAACCTTAAAAGAACTCCTCTTCACTTCCAGAACTGCTCCGGATCTAATTGACCAAATCTGAGCCTATGAACCACAAATTGACCCTATTGTAGGCACTGCATTTTTGCCTTTAAGTCACGATGATGAGTCTCACATGGAAACACTACCTCTTTAAATTGTGGAAGTCGCGCGAAACGGATGTCGGAAGGGAAGAGTCAAGCATTGACATTTTGTTGGATTTTATTCACTTGTTTAGCTTTGGGTTCGCTTGTTGGACCTCTATTTTAAAACACATCCTTGGCCCAAACCCCCGCAAGTCATACACCAAGGCCACACCCCACAAAGCCACACGCCCACCTAGCCCAAAACTAAAGCCACACGCCCATCTAGCCCAAGCCCATTAAGTCACATCAAATAATAATTAAAATATTTAAAACACATGTCAAAAATTAAATTAAATCAAATCCAATTAAATCAAATCAAATCATATCTAATCATCTTCCTAACTAAAACAAATTACCTCCCTAATTAAAGATATCATTTCCTTATGATACACAAATTAAATATTCCCCCCATAATTACAATATTCTTCCCTACCTATACAAGGTAACCCCAACCTTGCCTATAAAAAGAGGCAAAAAATCAACCATGGACTCCCTTAGCATCCTCACGTCTCTCACTCCTCACAAAAAACCATGGCTCATTCTCACGAAATCACAAACAAGAAAACCCTAATCCTCACGCCACTCCATCTCTCTCCCCACTCAGCTCAAACACCAAATAAACCCTACTAACCACGCAATACCTTTCTCTCTCATTAAACCACACAAACCGACCAAAGCTAAGCCCCTCAGCCTCTCCACTGAAGCCACTGCCCCTGAACACAACATAAAAACCTTTCACAGCAGCCCTGACTCACGCCTAAAGCATCCATACGGCACCAAAAACCCCTAGCATCCTCACGTCTCTCACTCCTCACAAAAAACCCTGGCTCATTCACAAAAAAAAACAAAAAGAAAATAACCTAGTTGATTCACGCAAAACACAATCAAAATAGCCTTCATCCACTGCCGCAAATAACCTTCCTCCACTGTCGCACATAGCCTTCCCCCACTGTCGCATATAGCCTTCATTCCCTGCCACACATAGCCTTCATCCACATCCTCACATTCACCGTAACTCACTGCCCGAAACTCCACGTTAGTAGCAACCAACAACCCTCCACGCCTCTGACTCAACAAAGCAACACACCTTCACGCAAACACCTACTTCACACCTAACCACACACTGCCTTCAGCAGCCCTCAATCTCACGCACAAAACCCCTCACAAACAGCCTTCAATTCACGCCCATACAACCCCTGAAAACAGCCTCTGACATGTACCCCTGAAGTCTCGCCTAAAGCCCCTGAAAACAGCCCATGATCTGTACCCTTTAACCGCACCAAACTGCCTCTGACATGTACCCAATAACCGCACCAAACACCCTCTGATCTGTACCCCTGAAACACAGCCCCTGACCACCGAAAATAGTCCATGAAAAACAGCTCCTGACCACCGAAAATAGCCCCTGAAACATAGCACCTGACCACTGTAAAACACCCCAGAAAACACAGCCCTGGCCCATAATAAAACACCTCTGAAACACAACTGTGACCAGAAACAGCAGTAAAACAGAGCGAACATCGACCCAAATCAGCGAAGCACTGAAGGAAAACAACGAACCAGTTAAATCAAAAAAAGTTGTGGAGCATCAACCCTTCCGAACAACGCGTAGCGCACTTCCAAGAAGATTACTTAAGAGGTCGACCTGAGGGCACTCTTTTATATTTACTTCCGCTTATTTTCTATTATTTATTATAATAGAAATATAATGTGTTCTCTCTGTTGGATAATATGACCCATAGCGTCACTATTTGCACAGATCATTGTGTTGCTGTGGCAAATTAACTATGTAACAAGGAAATTGCACTCTCATCATTTGTGATTAGATCACCATAGATATATAAATGAAGAGAGGTCCCTATGATTAGTTCCTGGATTGAGATGATATGAGACAGTATCAGTCCACGAAGGATTAATCATTAAATATCCCTAGCCGTAGTATTATCGAGACTGGACATCGATAATGCGGAATAGGCTAGTATTGCACTTGTGCGCGTTGTGAGGGCACAACGGCATAGTTCTCATATATATAAGTATTGGATACTTGTGCAAGTGCGATAGGAGGTCGTGTTTCACCGATGGTACGGGAAACAGCTTCGCTCTGGATAGACCCTCGGAATCCCATTGGTATTATGACTAGGTGTCTATGGGAGGCCGAAATCAAGGTAGGTGTGTATAGTCTTAACCTGAGACTTGCATCGCTAATACTTACGACAATCGGTAAACTTTGGTTTGGTGGTTGGGGGACTTTAAACGGGTTCTGTGTACACCACTTCTGGGTTATCAGAGAATCGTAGTGTATTGGATGTGATGTCAAGACGGAAGTTCACTCCAGTCATAGTGGAGATGATGTCACGCAGGATACGGTATTAGTGCTCTTAAGTGATGCGCATCCAATCGTGATATTATGACCAGGTCATGAATATCCGATTATAGAGACTAGTTACCAGACATCCGAATGTGTTTCGGACGGGGCAGACACTTATCCAGCCCCAGCCCTAGCACGTGATTATCCGATACTGGGCCGATATATGCACAATACAATTGTATACTACGCTTGATACAGATCTTGATATTCTTTGATGAATATGTCCGGAGAATTGGTAGACTTGGTGCTTTGCTAGGAGTCGACCTTGTCTCGTAAATCGGTAGAACGTAGTACTTGGTACGTACGTGATTCGGATACTCCGACGACCGTATTTACTGCCAATTATCCGGGGATCTCATGGGTCGCTTCCCGATAATCCACCGATGACGCACAACTCGCACTCTTGAATAATCTGGGATTATACAGAAGAGAGAGAAAATTAATCTAGGATTAATAACGGAGATATTTTATCTGGGATAAAATGTCGTCTAAAGAGAGAGAACGATTAATTTGGAATTAATCGATAATTATTATATTCGATATAATTAATCGAAATTAGATTTCGACGCGGAATTAAAATTAGATTTTAATTCGGGCAAACGAGTTAATTTAGAATTAATTCGTTAGCGACGTAAATAATAATTTCGCTAGGCGCAATTATTTATTTAAATTCGATTTAATTAACGTCGCGACGTAAGCTCGGTATTTCGGAAATATCGAACCCGAACGCGTGAGTGCACGTGGGCCCACTTTCATTTGGAAACGTGTGGGGCCCACATGACACATGTCATATTATGCATTATTTAATCTAATGCATTGCATGGAGATAGTGTACAATGCACTCAATGGTTTTGCATGGAAATTGAGTGTTTGACACTCTAAGCCATTGCATGTTTTGTGTCATAATTTTATTATTAATTTAATAAATTATGGCATAAATATAAATTGATTTTGGTAACAAAAAATTAATAACAAAAATCTCTCTCAAATTCTCTCTTCTTCTCACGCCCAAAACAGAATATTGGGACTGGTTTTGAACCAAAAAATGTGGCTAAGGGAAGCAAGAGTTGGGTTTTCATGGTGAAAACCGCAAGTGCTAGCACCACTACGAGTCTTGCGAAGGTGGTAGGGAGGTTCACCCATGAGGCGGGATGGACTCATCCGACGGAGTTTGGAGCTTCGTTTTGAGACCCGAAACTGCCAAGACAGTGAGCGTGGACTGCTGCAGTTTGCGCCCAAGGCAGTGCGTTTTGGGCTTCGTTCGTCTCAAATCGACATAACCGATCAATGTGAGTATTCCGCTACCTCCGTTGGTGTATTCACGCATTATTTCATGTCTTGATTTGATCTTGGGACCTTAGAATAAACCAACAATGGCATCAAGAGCTAATGTTGCAAGCATGAAATTTGTAGGGTTTAAAATTTGGGTAAATGTTTGTTGAGCATGATTTGAATAAATTGATTGTTTAAGTATGCTTATAACATGTTAAATTGCATTTTGGTTGGACCAATTTGTTGAAAAATGATTTGGAATAATTTTTCCCCAAAAAGTAGCATGGCCGAATGGTGTATAGTCTTGGAGTTCTTGGAATTTTTTCATTTTTAATTCATTGGATGAGTTATAATGATAAAGGTTGATGTTAATTTGAAGTCAATTGGATTGAATTTTGAATTGAACAAAAATCCCCAATTTCCTTCACCTTGGCCGAATGGTATAGCCCTATTGAATGTCTTGGTAATTTTGATTTTGTGACATTGGATGTGTATGAAATCATTCGGGAAGTTAATACGTTGTCGATTGTGTAATTAATCGGATTGAATTCAAATCGGACAAAATTACCTTCCTTGGGCCGAGAGCATTGAAGCATGTAAATGGGTTTGATTTTTCAATTTGTATGTTGGACATATAATAATGAATTGAGTATGATTAATTGGACTAATTAGTGTTTTCGGAAAATGTTGATTTAGTTGATTAATCATGTAATGCACTTTAGGTAATTAAATTGCGGAATTGGATTATGAATTTAATTATTTAGGCTTAATTGGATTTGGTCTTTAATGTTGTATTGGGCCTTTTGGGCTTGATTTATCAAGTTTGGTTTAGGCCAAATGGATTGGATCCAATTGGGCCCAAAACCTTAACCATAAAGCCCAAATGCGACTAATGAACCTTTAAGTTTAATTGGGCCTAATGGGCCGAAATTGATTTCTAAGGCATTTGGGTGATTCCATTATTGGCTTTGGTTGCCGAAGCCCATGCCTAAAGAAATTAATTGAAGCCCATTAGACTTAAATTAAATTGACGTTGGACGTTAATCGGTCTTTGAGTCCGACGCGATTGAATTTGGAATTTAAATCGTAAAGGTTTATTAAATAAAGTGTAATATTTAATTTGGAATTGAATAATGAATTAGTATTAAATACATGTTAAATTTGATTTAATGTTGTAGTTTAATTTAATTCATGAATTCGTACTTTGAGTACTTATTCGCAAAAACGAGTTTGACTCGAACAAAATCAAATCGTTGTTTGAACATTGGATGATCACTTAATTATCAGATTAATTAATTTGATTAGATTGATTGATAGCATGCTTATGTGTGTGAATACGTGGTTGTGTTGAATGAATAATGCATATCGGATGGATATTAGATGGGTGGGCATTTTAGAAATTGTTGTAATAAATTCGATTTATTAAATTGGACCTGCGGTGTCCAGCCTTATCACCTTCTTTCTCTTTGTATTCTCTTCTCACCTATTCCCCTCTATATATGAGGTTTCTTTAGAAGTGTAGTGTAACGGGTAGAAGTAAGTAGTACAAGTGCTAGCTTGAGTGAGAAAGGGAGAGATTTGATCTAGGATCAATGTGTTAAGTATCCATCCGCATATCATTATTATTTTATTTCATACTCGCTTTATTATGTATTTAGAATGCATGTTTAAGGGTGTATGATGATGAGACCTAACAAAGATAATTAAATTGGTAGCCAATTTGCACGCGAAAAACCCTCAATTTATATTAAGCAAATATCCTTCCATTGAATGATTCTTGTTCAAGATCCGAAGTTGGCATTGGTTTTTTTGACCAAAGTCAAGACCTTTGTCAATCAAGGATGTACTTGAATCATGAGAGTTTTGTTGCATATCGGTGTCTTGTCCAAATCGTGATTTTTATTGGCCAAAGTCATATCACTTTTTGTCCAATGACATTGATTACGAAACTTTCCTCGTCAATGGGTCCCGCTTAACTGGAATCATTAGGTTTGTTTTTGGCCAAAGCCAAGGCCTAGATGATTCGGAGGATAGGGTTAGGAAAATGTAATGGATACATTGACATTATACATATGTTTCGGACTTGGATGTCCACCTAACCGGATCTAGGAATTGGATGAGATCCAATTGATCTACCTAAGTTAATAGCATACAGCTTTTATTGGCCAAAGTCAAGGTTGTGTGTTATTTAACGGGATCCTAGCCCACTAGGAAACGCGGTTTCCCGAGTACTCCACAGAGGGTTAGAGGCTCGACGAAAAATAGTGGGAGGCAAGTATTGAATTTGCAACATTCGTTCGAATACTCGCTAAACACGCTCATTTTATTTTACTCGTCATATTATCAAAAGTATTAGTCGGACTAATATTTTATGTTGTTTTAAAAATATATATAGTTGGACTATATACAAACTCATTCAATATAGTTGATTTTATAATTGGATTATAGTAATCAATATAATTGAATTAAAATGATAGTTGATTTTTTATAATTGGTTATAGTAATCAATATTAAAATTATAGTTGATTAAATAATTGGATTATTGTAATCATTATAATAAATAGTACCTTATTAAAATTGATTATTAAATAGTTGGACTATTGAAATCAAGAAAGAATGAAAGGTTGAATATTTAAAATAATAATCCTTGGATTAAATGTTTTTAAATGATTTAATTTTCAATTGGGATTAATAATAGGTTAATTTATTTGATAAAATAACTTATTATTACTAAGCCCATAATTAAGCAAATAGTAGAGCATAAAGTCTTTGGAAGATTTATGTGATGATGACTTTAGTGCTTAATTAATATACTTATAATAAATCTATCTTAGATTTAAAAGTATTAAAGTTGCAATTAATTGACTATTCTAGTGGAGAAAAGTCAAAGTTTGCAATTGGGCATGTAGCACAAGGTGCACATCATTTCGATATTCTAAAACCCAAGGCTTGGCCAAAGGTTTGTGAAATATTGAAAAGGATAATTGACATATCCCAAAGTGACTACCATTTGGATATGGAAGACACGAAAGAATTAAAGATAGGGCGAGGCTCTAACTTTAAAAATATTTGTCAAAGTTATGTTTACTACTAGTATTAAAATTGGATTTTAAATACTTAGTGTGGTACATAATACATATATGTATTGACGTTCAGAATCCGCTGTGAGCTGGATACTGGCTTCAAGCCGAGATTTCTCTGCGAATTGGAAACGGGACGAAAGTCGCTGTTTCGACCGTAGATACCTAAGTTTAGGAACTACCCTTTGGGTATGTACTTAAATTAGGAAATGTTATAATGTAACTAGTTTAACTAGAGACATTATCTCTATATCAGTGTTTAATCCATTGCGGATAAAACCTTTATATTATAGAACACTAAGTGTTTTATTATATAAAGATGATACTGAGATAAATACATTAGATGTAAATAACAGAATTTATATTTTGAATATATAGAAAAATCTCAAACATATAAATGACAAATAAATAGCTCAAATTGATTTGATCAATAGAGACTTATTTGTGGCATTGTTGTCTAGGACACAATTAAACAAGACTCGTATATCCACACTTTGAAGAGTGGGTACTAGGACTGATTTGACTATTCAAATAAGGTCTACGAATCTAGTTTATTAGGTTAAATACCTAAAATACTATTTACTTGGTAATAGTAAAAAGGCCACCGATCTGTTAGCCCTATTCATGGTGAAGTAAGTGGGCCCATATCTAGCTAGGCTAGATGTGAACATGAATATTTCGTGACCTTAACGGAGTGTGACATCACGTTGTGGTTATGTGTTTTCTTTTGAAGAACACAGATCGGAAACTTTAGAGTTTCGACACGAAGTAGACAAACAGATCGGCTATGTTATTCCGCCACGGTAATACCGTAATGGAAAATACTTAAGCAGTAAGTTTCATACGTACATGAAAGAGTATGGTATTCTTTCAGATGAGGACTCCTCTCGAGACACGTCAGTTAGACGGTGTGTGTCCGAACTAAAACCGAATTTTGTTGGACATGATAAGTTTATCACGAGTCGCTCTGAGCTACTATTTCCTTCAACAGGATATGTATTAACAGTGCAAAACTTATTTAGAATAAGGTTCCATATAAATCTGTTTGACAGATATCATATAGGATATGAACAGGGAAGAAACGAGGTTTCTCATTCCTGATAATTTGGGTATGCCAGGCATAGCGTTTGGATGATACCAAACTAAAGACCCAAATTGGATAAGTGCCAATATAGGTTATCCTAAGGGAAACCTTAAGTATAACTTATAAATCCCACATGAGAACAATATAATTGTTGCTCACCATGCGGTTTTCCTGAGAGGAATACCGATATGCAGTGGTCAGTGGGAGGAGTGGAGTAGTGATACTCGATGAAAATCGGAGTAGTAATACTGTTCAAGGCACGAAGTCCTTAATGGAACACAAATAGTTCATCTATGATGAAACTATACCATTAATCTTCAAATACACAAGAAACTAGTAGATCGGATAGAGTCAGAAAACAACCTAGGGTATGGGTTTCTGATCTCGCCTCATAAAGATGTCAATCTTATGGTGGTGTACCATCCGATACTACTTTAGAGGAAGTAATACAAGGTATCGACTCCATGTTATGGCAAAAGTGCCATGAATCCGAAATGGATTCCATGTAAAAAATCCATTTTGAAGATGCTTGTTGATAACTGTATATTTCATTTATGAAATATGTCAGTTACAAATCAAAATCGCTTTCCTGAAAAGGAAACCTTTTGGAGGATGTTTACAACATCCTGACGATTTTGTATAACCGACAAACTAGGTTTGCGGGTTATTCGATCCATGTTTGGATCAATGCAAGCATAAGGTTCTTGGAACTGTCGTTTTGAAATAATCATAATGGTTTATGATTTGACTCAAAACGAAATAATTCTTGTGTATATAAGGAGGTTAGTGGGAGAGCGCACTGACAGTGAAATTCCCATAAAGCTATTGTTGAAAGCTTGGCTTTCAATAGAATTCTCCGTAGAATTCTGGGGAGTAACAACCTTTATTCAAGGAATAAAGATCTACTGGGATAGATTTGGAGTTGTTAACACTCTCTAGGAAATTGTACATTTAAAATGTACTTGTATTGGTGTCTCATACGCTTCGAGCATATGGAGTCACAATCGGGTCAATCCAAGTGATAGTCACTGGATTGAAGTTAAGAACATCTGTTAGTATCTCTGAGAACTAAAGATGCTATCTTTTACTATGGAGAAGGAGAACTTGAAGTGACTGGGATCACTGCAGCAAGTTTCCAAACGATTAAATACTGCGGTACTATAAAGTTTGAACACTGGGACAGTGAGCTGGAAATCTTCCAAGTAAGATAACTGTTGCCGAATAAACAACAAATGCGGATTATTGCTGCAGCTGAGGCAGCAATAGAAGCCATTTGGATCAAAAATAAATCTAATTAGATTAGATATAGTTCTGTTAGCAGCTGAGCTAGGCGTCAGCACAGGCTAAGGAATTAAAGGTCTCATCGACGATCCAGATATATACTTCTATATCATCTGATTCGTTCGGATCATACATTGTGGCGATGTGATGATCGTGTATAAATCGCGTCAAACGATAATCGAACAAATCCGCTGACGAAAACCTTTCCTCAGCAATTTGAGCGAACCTTACATAGTTCGGGTGTAGGACACTCGAGTGACTGGCTATGTGCCAAGTGGGAGATTGTTGGATAATATGACCCATAGCGTCACTATTTGCACAGATCATTGTGTTGCTGTAGCAAATTAACTATGTAACAAGGAAATTGCACTCTCATCATTTGTGATTAGATCACCATAATATATAAATGAAGAGAGGTCCCTATGATTAGTTCCTGGATTGAGATGATATGAGACAGTATCAGTCCACGAAGGATTAATCATTAAATATCCCTAGCCGTAGTATTATCGAGACTGGACATCGATAATGCGGAATAGGCTAGTATTGCACTTGTGCGCGTTGTGAGGGCACAACGGCATAGTTCTCATATATATAAGTATTGGATACTTGTGCAAGTGCGATAGGAGGTCGTGTTTCACCGATGGTACGGGAAACAGCTTCGCTCTGGATAGACCCTTCGGAATCCCATTGGTATTATGACTAGGTGTCTATGGGAGGGCCGAAATCAAGGTAGGTGTGTATAGTCTTAACCTGAGACTTGCATCGCTAATACTTACGACAATCGGTAAACTTTGGTATTGGTGGTTGGGGGACTTTAACGGGTTCTGTGTACACCACTTCTGGGTTTATCAGAGAGTCGTAGTGTATTGGATGTGATGTCAAGACGGAAGTGTCACTCCAGTCATAGTGGAGATGATGTCACGCAGGATACGGTATTAGTGCTCTTAAGTGATGCGCATCCAATCGTGATATTATGACCAGGTCATGAATATCCGATTATAGAGACTAGTTACCAGACATCCGATATGTGTTTCGGACGGGGCAGACACTTATCCAGCCCCAGCCCTAGCACGTGATTATCCGATATGGGCCGATATGCACAATACAATTGTATACTACGCTTGATACAGATCTTTGATATTCTTTGATGAATATGTCCGTCCGGAGAATTGGTAGACTTGGTGCTTTGCTAGGAGTCGACCTTGTCTCGTAAATCGGTAGTAGAACGTAGTACTTGGTACGTACGTGATTCGGATACTCCGACGACCGTTTATTACTCAACTTATCCGGGGATCTCATGGGTCGCTTCCCGATAATCCACCGATGACGCACAACTCGCACTCTTGAATAATCTGGGATTATACAGAAGGAGAGAAAATTAATCTAGGATTAATAACGGAGATATTTTATCCGGGATAAAATGTCGTCTAAGAGAGAGAGAACGATTAATTTGGAATTTATCGATAAAATTATTATATTCGATATATAATCGAAATTCGATTTCGACGCGAAATTAAAATTAGATTTTAATTCGGGCAAACGAGTTAATTTAGAATTAATTCGTTAGCGACGTAAATAATAATTTCGCTAGGCGCAATTATTTATTTAAATTCGATTTAATTAACGTCGCGACGTAAGTTCGGTATTTCGGAAATATCGAACCCGAACGCGTGAGTGCACGTGGGCCCACTTTCATTTGGAAACGTGTGGGGCCCACATGACACATGTCATATTATGCATTATTTAATTCTAATGCATTGCATGGAGATAGTGTACAATGCACTCAATGGTTTTGCATGGAAATTGAGTGTTTGACACTCTAAGCCATTGCATGATTTGTGTCATAAGTTTATTATTAATTTAATAAATATTATGGCATAAATATAAATTGATTTTTGGTAACAAAAATTAACAAGAAAAATCTCTCTCAAATTCTCTCTTCTCTCACGCCCAAAACAGAAATATTGGGACTGGTTTTGAACCAGAAAAATGTGAGCTAAGGGAAGCCAAGAGTTGGGTTTTCATGGTGAAAACCGCAAGTGCTAGCACACTACGAGTCTTGCGAAGGTGGTAGGGAGGTTCACCCATGAGGCGGGACTCATCCGACGGAGTTTGGAGCTTCGTTTTGAGACCCGAAACTGCCAAGACAGGAGCGTGGACTGCTGCAGTTTGCGCCCATGGCAGTGAGTTTTGTTGCTCGTTCGTCTCCAAATCGACATAACCGATCAATGTGAGTATTCCGCTACCTCCGTTGGTGTGTTCACGCATTATTTCATGTCTTGATTTGATCTTGGGACCTTAGAATAAACCAACACTCTCTTGTGGTATAACGGATGGAAACCGGGACGTAAATTCCATAGCCGAATCCGAAATGGACGGAATTGCGGTCTACACTCGGGATCCAATGCCACGTACCGTGAGAGACACACATATTCGTTTCATCCAATCTTATGATATTCATGATTAGTCATTTAGTATGTTATTTTTCTTTTATGCATGAATTAGTCGTTTAGTATGTTTTTTTTTATTCTTTTATGCATGATTTAGTTGGTTATTTCCAAGTATGATTAATTATTTCTTTCGCATTAGGAATCTAATTTATGTTTTTATTTAGGTTGTTATTTATTTTCGAGTTTGTTAATTCAATATGTTCATCAGATTGTGTGTTTGCCGTTATGACAACTTACTTTTATGCATGCAAACTTAGATATATGTTTTATTTTCATGTATGTAAACTTAGACATATGGTACTCTTGAGAATGTATGTTGCATAGACTCAGTTAGATTATTGCACAAATCCTTTCATTACAAGTGGCATAAGTAAGGGACCATTCGTACCCACGGTTTGAGGTCTTCCCTTGCGAGGGGTGAGTGCGGCCTTAAATCATTTTCCCAGTTCACACTAGGTGGCGACTCCTGTTATTTCTCCGGTTTAGTTCCCCCATGGGCTACTTCGTACTCCTGACCGAGCCGCGAGCCTGGAACAGGTGTTGGATAGTTATGGCCCCATAGCATCACTATGTACAGAACATGGTGGTTTTGTACAAATTAACTATGTGACAAAGGAAATTGCTCTTTTTTCATTTGTAATTAGATTACCAAGATGTATAAATGATAGAAGGTCCATACGATTAGTTCTGGATTGATAAGATATGAGACAGTATCAATCCATGAAGGTTTAATCATTAAATAAACCTAGTCGTAGTATTATCGAGACTGGACATCTATAATGCGGAATAAACTAGTATTGCACTTGTGCGTGTTATGGGAGCATAACGACATAGTTCTCATATATTTAGGTATATGATACTCATGCAAGTGTAATAGGAGGTTGTGTTTACCGATGGTACGGAAACAGCTTTGCTCTGGATAGACCCCTCGGAATTCCATTGGTAGTATGGCTACGTGTCTATGGAAGTCCGAATCAGGGTAGATGTATATGGTCTTAACCTGAGACTTGCACCGCTAATACTTGTGACAATCAATGTACTTTGGTTTTGATCGTCCAGGGCTTTAACAGGTTCTATGTACGCCTCTTCTGGGTATATTGAGAATCGTAGTGTATTGGGTGTGCTGTCGAGATGGAAGTATCACTCCAGTCATAGTGGAGATGATGATCACGTAGGATACGAAACTGGTTCTCTTGTATGCTGCAGCTATCGGGATATTATGACTAGGTCATGTTTATCCGATTATAGAGACTAGTTACCAAAGATCTCATATGTGCTTCATACGGGGCAGACACATTTCCAGCCCCAAGCCTTGCATGTGACATCCGATACTGGATCAAAATACGCTATACTACGTATACTACGCCTGATATAGATCGTATATTCCTGTAAGGATATTTCTGGAGAATTGGGTAGGCATGGCGCTTTGCTAGAAGCCAACTTTGTCTTGTAAATCGGTAAAAATGTAGTACTAGGTACGTACTTATTCGGATAGTCTGACGACCGTATTTACTGCCAACATATCCGGGGATCTCATGGGTCACTTCCCGAAGATTCACCGATGACGTATGACTCTTTATTAATCTGGGATTAATTATAAGAGAGAGATAATTAATCTGGGTTTAATTACGGAGATATTTTATCTGTGATAAAATATTATTTAAAAGAGAGAGAATGATTAATTTGGAATTAATCGATAAAATTATATATTCGATGTATTATACGAAATTGGATTTCGACGCGGAATTAAAATTAGATTTTAATTCGGGCAACGAGTTAATTTAGAATTAATTCATTAGCGACGTGAATAGTAATTTTGCTAGGCACAATATTTAATTAAATTAGATTTAATTACGTCGCAATGGAAAATTCGTTAATTTTGAATTAGCAATCCCGAGCCCGGGAGTGTTTGCGGGCGCACTCGCATTGCGAATTAAAGTGCGGCCCACAAGTCACATCAAGCGTCAAATCATTAGTCACTTTGATTGATGTGATGTCTAGTCACTTTGAGTGATTTGACAACTTGTCATGAGTGATTGATGGTTGGTGGTTGGATGAATTAAAGCCATTTACCATTTATTGATTTTTGGTGTTTGACTTTTGATTTAGTGTATTAGATACACAATCCTCACAACCTAACACAACAACTCACTCTCTCCTCTCCTTTTCTCTCTCTCACGCCCAAGGGCAAATTTCTTCTTCCTTTTTGGTTTTGCCATGAGCAAGGAGAATCAAGATGGTGATTTTTGTGGCAAAATTACCAAGTGCTAGCACACATTCGGAGTCTTGCGAAGGTGATAGGGAAACCGATTTGTGAGCATGGAATCAACACAAAGCTTGGAGCTTGGTGGATCATCCATGGCCGAATTTGGAGGAGCAAAAAAGCCCACTGCGGTGAGCTTCAAAGGGCATAAAAGAGTTTTTCTTGTTCAACGCATCGCTAAACCGATCATTGTAAGTATTCCGCAACTTCTTTGAGTATTCGCACATGATTTTCTTACTTGAATTGATCCTTGGGACCTAATAGAAACCCAACAATGGTATCTTGAGCCATTTTGAGCATGAAACTTGATTAGGGTAAAATTTGGGCAAAATTGATTTGACCATGTTTGAGTGAAATTGATTGTTTGAGTATGCTTAAATTATGATAACATGGTGTTATGCATTGTCAATTTAATTAATTTTGAATTGGACAAATTTTCCCCAATTGGTAAGGCTTGGCCGAAACATATAGCTTTCCCTAATCATGGTATTTTGTTTTTTTGATCATTGATGGTTGGAAACATTGGGTAATGTTGATTTAGATCAATTGGATTGGATTTACAATTGGACATTAAAAACCCTAAAAACCATGACAATATGCATGTATAATGAGTTTGATTTTTGATTCAATTGTGTTTGACATGAATTGATGTAAATGAGCATAATTAATTGAGGAATTAGTATTTTGTAAATGTTAATTTGGTTATTAAATATGGCATACACTTTAGGTTAATTAAAGTTATGAAATTTAGAATTTGGTAATTTAATTAATTGGGCCTATTTGGGAAATTGGGCTTGAAAAGTGTGTAATTGGGCTTAATGGGCTTGGTTGTACCAAGATTGGTTTAGGCTAATTGGTTGGATCCAATTGGGCCCAAAACCATCTCCAAAAGTCAATTATGACTTATTGGACCTTAATAATATTTGGCCTAATGGGCCTAAATTGGTTTCTAGGCAAATAAGGGTTAGTCCTTGATGGGCTTTGATATTGGGTTTGACCCAAGTTGACCAAAAGTCCACACCTTAAGAAATTAATTAAAAGCCATTGGACTTTAATTAAATTGACGTTGGATGTTAATCGGGCTTTGAGACCGGTAACAATTAAATTTGGAATTTAAGTCGAAAAGGTTCATTAATAAAGTGTAATATTTAATTTGAATTAAATAAAGAATTAGTATTAAATACAAATTGAATTGGATTTAATTTTGTAGTTTAATATTATTCAAGAATTCGTACTTTGAGTACTTATTCGCAAAACGAGTTTGACTCGCGCAAAATCAAATCGTTGTTTGAACATTGGATGGTCATAATAATCAGATAATTAATTAGATTAGATTGATTGATAACATGCTTGTGTGAATACATGGTTGCGATGCATGAATAATGTATATCAGATGGATATTAGATGGTGGGGCAATTTTGGAAATTGTTGTAATAAATTTGGAATTTATTAATTGGACCTGCGTGTCCAGCCTATTACCTCCTTTACTCTTTGTATTTCTCTTCTCACCTATTCCCCTCAATGTAAATGAGGTTCTTTAGAAGTGTAGTGTAACGGGTAGAAGCAATACTTGTGCTAGCGGGAGAGAGGAAATGAGAGATTTGATCTAGGATCAATGTGTAAGTATCCATCCGCATATCATTATTATTTATTTATACGCGCTTTATTATGTGTTTAAAATGCATGTTTAAGGGTGTATGATGATAAGACCTTAACAAAGATAATAAATTGGTTTGCCCCTCACAAAATATTAAGCGTTTTTCCTTCCATTGAGTGATTCTTACTCAAGATCTAAGACTGGCATTGGTTTGTTGGCCAAAGTCAAGACCTTTGTTCGTCGAGGATGTATTTGAATCACGAAGGCTTTGTTACATATTGGTGTCTTGTCCAAGTTATGTTTGTAGGCCAAAGTCAAGACCATTTCTTGTCCATCGACATTGATTACGAAGCTTTCCATGGTCAATGGTTCAATGGGTTCCGCTTAACTGGGATCACTAAGTTTGTTGTGCCAAAGCCAAGGCTTAGTTGATTCAGAGGAAAAAGGTTAGATAATATATTGGATATATTGGCATATATAAGATATATGTTTCGGACTTGGAGGTCCCCCTACTGGATCTAGGAATTGGAGGGATCCAATTGATCTTAGAGATCTACCTAGTTAATTATCATACAATTTGTTGGCCAAAGTCAAGATTGTGTGATATTTAACGGGATCCTAGCCCACTAGGAAACACGGTTTCCCGAGTACTCGACAGAGGGTTAGAGGCTCGCCGAAAAATAGTGGGAGGCAAGAATTGAATTTGCAATATTCGTTTAATTACTTGCCATACGCGCTCAAACAAATATCATTCGTCAAATAAATTATTTATTAGTTGCACTAATATTTAATCGTTGTTTTAATTAACAGTTGGACTGTATTCAAACAATTAATTATAATTGATTTTATAATTGGATTATAGTAATCATTATAATAAATAGTACCAAAATCATTGATTAAATAGTTGGACTATTAGAATCAAGATAAAATTGAAAGATTGACATTTAAAACATAATCCTAGGGAAAATGTATTTAAATGGTTTAATTTTTCAAATTGGGAATAAAGTTTCAGGATGGTCCTGGAAATTAATAAGTTACTTTATTTGATAAAATAACATATTAGGCCTATGCCCGGAGTTAAGCAAATAGTATAGCATAATCTTTGGAAGATTTATGTGATGATGACTTTAGTGCTTAATCCATTAAGCTTGTCGCAGTAAACTTCTTAATTTCTTTATCAGAACTAAGGATTAGATCCTTAAAGTATGATAATGAAATTGAAGGATCTTCATAAATCTATACTTAGATTTTAGGAGTAAATATTGCAATAATAAACTCTTGGAGAATTAATGGCTATTCTCAAGGAGACAAAGCCAAACTTTACAATAAGGCAAGAAGCGCAAGGCGTACCTTACTTCGATATTCTAGAAGACCAAGGCTTGGCCAAAGGCTTCTGGAGTGTGGAAAATGGCAAAGGCAAAATCATTATAATCTTCTGGGAAGATAAAGGACATATCCCAAAATGTCTGCCTAAATTATGGCAAACGGGATCGCGGAAGCGTGACTACCGTTTGGATAAAGCAGACATGAAGGAACCGAAGATGGGGCAAGTCTCTGACTTCAAATATGTTTGTCATAATTATGTTCATAACTAGTATTAAAAATTGGATTTTAAAAAACTTAGTGTGTTACATAAATATGTACTGATGTTCAGAATCTGCTATGAGCAGGATACTGACTTCAGTGGAGATTTATCTGTAAATCGAAAACGGGACGAAAGTCGCTGTTTTGACCGTAGATACCTGAATTTAGGGACTACCCTTCGGGTGTGTACTTAAATTAGGAAACTGTTAAAATGTAACTAGTTTGACTAGAAACATTATCTATATATCAGGGTTTAACCCGTTGCGGGTATACCTTTATATTCTAGAATACTAAAGTGTTTTATTATATAAAGATGATATTGAGATAAACACATTAGATGTGAATAACAGCATTTATATTTTGAATATAAATAAATCTCAAACATATCACATGACAAACAAATAGCTCAAACTGATTTGATCAGAAGAGACTTTATTGTGGCATTTTTGTCTGGGACACAATTAAACAAGACTCGTATATCCACACTTTTGAAGAGTGGGTACTAGGACATATTTGATCCTATTCAAATAAAGTCTACGAATCTAGTTTATTGGGCAAAGTGCCTAAAACACTATTTACTTGGTAAAAGTGAAAATGCCACCAATCTGTTAGCCCTAGTTCATAGTGAAGCAAGTGGGCCCTTGTCTAGCTAGGCTAGAGATGGATATTAATATTTCGTGACCTTTACGGATGTGGCATCACGTTATGGTTATGTGTTTCTTTTGAAGAACACAAATCAGAAACTTTTACAGTTTCGACACGAAATAGACAAACAGATCGGCTAAAGTATTAAACCGTCACGGTAAGACCGTAATGGAAAATACATAAGCAATAAGTTTCTAATATACTTGAAAGAGTATAGTATTCTTTCAATTAGGACTCCTCCTAGAACACGTCAAATTGACGGTGTGTCTGAATTGACTAACCAACTTTTGTTGGACATGATAAGGTTAATCATGAGTCACTCTGAGCTACCATTTCCTTCAACGGATACACATAAACAGTGCAAAACCTATTTAGAATAAGGTTGCATAAAATTCCGTTTGACAGATTTCATATTAGATATGAACAGGAAAGAAATCGTGTTTCTCATTCCTGATGATTTGGGAATGCTAGGCATATGGTTGGATGATACCAAACTAAAACCTAAATCGGATAAGGCCAATTATAGGTTATCCTAGGGATACCAAAGTATAGTACTTATACAACTCACAAGAGAATAATCTAAAAATTGTTGCTCACCATGTGGTTTTCCTAAAAGGAATACCTATATGCAGTGGTAAGTGGGAGGATAGTAAATCTCGATGAAAATTGGAGTAATACTATTCTAGGCACCGAGTCCTTATTGGAACACAAACAGTTCATCAATGATGAAACTGTACCAGTAATCTTCGAATACACAAGAACCACGTAGGTCGGAGAGAGTCAGAAAAAAACCTGGGGTATAGGTTTCTGATCTCACCTCATAAAGATGTCAATCTTATTGAGGAATACCAACTGACTACGTGTGAGGGAGTGAGAAGAAGTGATACAAGGTATCGACTCCCTATTATGGCAAAGTGCCATGACATCCGAAATGGATCTCATGTATATCAACTATGTTTGAACACTAGTTGATGTACCGCAAGGCATTGTGCCTATTGGTACTATATAAGTCTTCAAGGAAGACATACATGGATGGCAATATACCAACGTACTAAGCTAGGCTTGTAGCGAAAAAATATCGTTATCAACATTGTGTTGATTACAACGAAACCTTTTACCTGTTGCCACTGTTGAATCCATTTGGATAATGCTTGCTAATGCTGCATGTTTCATTTATGAAATATGACAGCTGAACGGGAAAATCGCTTTCCTGAAAAGGAAACCTATTGGAGGATGTTTACAACATCCTGTCGGTTTTGTCGTACCAAAACTAGCAAACAAGGTTTGCAAGTTATTCGATCCATGTTTGGATTGAAGCAAACATTAGGTTCTTAGAATTATCGTTTTGATGTAATCATAATGGAGTATGATTTAATTCAAAACGAAAATGATTCTTGTGTATATAAGAGGGTTAGTGGGAGCGCACTGACAGTGAATGTCCTATAAAATAATGATGACATATCATTTCTTGGAAATGATATTCCCATAAAACAATCGGTGAAAGCTTGGCTTTCATGAAAATTTTCCGTAGAATTCTTGGGAGAAACAACATTTATTCTATGAATAAAGATCTACTGGGTTAGATTTAAAATTGTTAAAACTCACCGAGAAATTGTACATTGAAAAATGTACGCGACATGGTGTCTCATACGCTTTGAGCATATGGATTCATAAACAGGCCAATCCCAGTGATGTTCACTGGATTGATATTAAGAACATACGTTAGTTTCTTAGAGAATTAAGGATGTTGTCTTAACATAGTTCGGGTGTTAGACACTCGAGTGACTGGCTATAGGCCAAGTGGGAGATTGTTGGACAATTATGACCCATAGCGTCACTATTTGTATAGATCATGGTATTGTTGTACAAATTAACTATGTGACAAAAGAGATTGTTCTCTTATCATTTGTGCTTAGATCACCAATATGTATAAATGATAGGAGGTCCATATTATTAGTTCCTGGATTGAGAATGATAGGAGACAGTATCAGTCCATGAAGGATAAATCATTAAATATCCCTAGTCAGAGTATTATCGAGATTGGACATCGATAATGCGTAAAAGACTAGTATTACACTTGTGCGCGTTTGTGAGGGCACAACGGCATAGTTCTCATATATTTGGGTATAGGATACTCATGCAAGTGTAATAGAAGGTTGTGTTTTACCGATGGTACGGGAAATAGCTTCGCTCTAGATAGACCCCCTCGGAATTCCATTGGTAGTATGACTATGTGTCTATAGAAATCCGAAATCAGGGTAGGTGTATTTGGTCTTAACCTGATACTTGCACCGCTAATACTTGCGACAATCAATATACTTTGGTTTTGGTTATCCAGGGCTTTAACAGGTTCTGTGTACGCCTCTGCTGGGTATATTGAGAATCGTAGTGTGTTGGGTGTGATTTCAAGATGGAAGTATCACTCCATTCATATGGAGATGATAGTCACGTAGGATACGGTACTAGTACTCTTATGTACTGCAGTCATCGGGATAAAATGACAAGGTCATGTTTATCCGATTATAGAGACTAGTTACCAGACATCCGACATGTGCTTCGTACGGGCCAAACACAATTCCAGCTCCAGGCCTAGCACGTGACATCCGATACTGGATTGAAATACACAATACTACGTATACTACGCCTGATATAGATCGCTTATTCCTGTAAGCATGTTTCTGGATAATTGGGTAGGCATGGCGCTTTGCTAGAAGCCAACCTTGTCTTGTAAATCGGTACAAACGTAGTACGAGGTACTTACGTGTTCGGATAGTCCGACGACCGAATTTACTGCCAACATATCCGGGGATCTCATGGGTCGCTTCCCGAAGATTCACCGATGACGTATAACTCGCACTTTAATTAATCTGGGATTAATTAGTAGAGAGAGAAAATTAATCTGGGATTAATTGCGGAGATATTTTATCTGGGATAAAATATCAATTAAAGAGAGATAACGATTAATTTGGAATTAATCGATAAAATAATATATTCGATATATTATACGAAATTGGATTTCGATGCAGAATTAAAATTAGATTTTAATTCGGGCGAACGAATTAATTTAGAATTAATTCGTTAGCGACGTGAATAGTGATTTCTCTAGGCATAATCATTTAATTGCGTCGCAAAGGAAAATTCGTTAATTTGGAATTAGCGAACCCGAGCCTGGGATTGTTTGCGAGCGCATTCGCATTTTGAATTCGAGTGCGGCACGCAAGTCAAATCAAGCATCAAATCGCTAGTCACTTCAAGCGTCAAATCATTAGTCACTTTGAGTGATGTGACTACTTGTCATTTGATTGATTGCGTGATGTGACTTGATGGGAGTTGTTTGAAAAGCTTGAAAGACATTTATCATTTATTTAATATTTGGTATTTGACTTTTTTGGTTTTGTGTATTAGATATACAAAAACAAAAACAATTGATCTCTCTCTCTCTTACAACCTTTACGGTTCTGGAGCCAAAATGCTCATCTCTCTCACACGGTCTTGGACCGATTCCTCTCCAAAATGTTTCTGGTTTCACCGTGAAAATGGAGGAGAAGCATGGAGTTTTTGTGGTAAAAACACCAAGTGCTAGCACACACATAGGAGCCATACAAAGGTGATAGGGAACTCACTTCATGAGCTTGGAATCACCATCAACCAAAGCTTGGAGCTTGGAGCATCAATGGAGGACCAAAATGGCCGAATCTTGAAGATCAAAAACTGCTCACTGTCGAGCTTCATGGAGGAGGGCAGAACATTTTTTATCTTCACCGCATCGTCTCAACCGCTCGATGTAAGTATTCCGCAACTTCGTTGATTGTATTCACATGTATTTTCAATGCTTGAAATGATCTTGGGATGCTTAGACAATTCCAACATAAAGTGCCTAAAACACCTTTTACTTGGTAAAAGTACAAGTGCCACCGATCTGTTAGCCCTCGTTCATAGTGACGAAAGTGGGCCCATATCTAGCTAGGCTAGAGGTGGATATGAATACTTTGTAACCTTTACGGATGTGGCATCGTGTTATGGTTATGTGTTTCTTTTGAAACACGAATCAGAAGCTTTTGATAAATTCAAAGAGTTTCGACACAAAGTATAAAAACAGACTGGCAAGAGTATTAAAACATCACGATTGGACCGTGATGAAAATACTTAAGCCATAAGTTCCTCAATTACTTGAAAGAGTATAGTATTCTTTCAATTTGGACTCTTCACGGAACACCTCAATTTGACGGTGTGTCCGAACAGAGAAACCGAACTTCGTTGGACATGGTAAGGTTAATGATGAGTCACTCTAAGCTACCATTTTCCTTCTAGGGATACGCATTAATCAGTGCAAAACTTATTTTGAATAAGGTTCCATGAAAATCTGTTAGACAAACTTCATATTAGATATGAACAAGAAAGAAATTGGGTTTCTCATTCCTGAAGATTTGGGAATGCTAGGCGTATGTTTAGATGATACCAAACTAAAACCCAAATTGCATAAGTGCCTAATTTGTAGGTTATCCTAGGGAAACCAAAGTATAGTACTTATACAACTCACAATAGAACAATTTAATTGTTGCTCTCCATGCGGTTTTCCTAAGAGGAATACCTATATGCAGTGGTAAGTGGGAGGAAAGTAAAACTCGATGAAAATCGGAGTAATAATGTTCTAGGCACCGAATCCTTAATGGAACACAAACAGTTCATCATGGATGAAATTGTACCACAATCTTCGAATACACAAGAACCACGTAAGTCGGAGAGAGTTAGAAAATAACCTGGGAGGTATGGGTTTCTGATCTCACCTCGTAAAGATGTCAATCTTATTGAGGAAGACGAATCAGCTACATTTGAGGAAGTGATACAAGGTATCGACTCCCTATTATGGCAAAGTGCCATGAAGTCCAAAATGGATTCCATGTATACCAACCAAGTTTGGACACTAGTTGTTGTACCGGAAGGCATTGTGCCTATTTGTACTAAATGAGTCTTCAAGGAAGACAAACATGGATGGCAACATACAAACGTACAAAGCTAGGCTTGTAGCGAAAAGGTATCGTTATCAACATTATGTCGATTACAATGAAACCTTAAATTTGTTGCCATGATTATATCCATTTGGATAATGCTTGCTAATGCTGCATGTTTCATTTATGAAATATGGCAGCTGAACGTCAAAATCGCTTTCCTTAAACGAAAACCTTTTGGAGGATGTTTATCAACATCCTGACGGTTTTGTCGTACCAAAACTTGCAAACAAGGTTTGCAAGTTAATTCGATCCATTTATGGATTGAAGCAAGCATTACGTTCTTGGAATCAACGTTTTGATATTATCATAATGGTATATGATTTAATTCAAAACGAATATAATTCTTGTGTATATAAGAAGGTTAGTGGGAGCGCACTGACAATGATTGTCCTATATAATGATGATATGTCATTTCTTGGAAATGACATTCCCATAATACAATCGGTGAAAGATTGGCTTTCATGAAAATTCTCCATAGAATACTTGGGAGAAACAACCTTCATTCTAGGAATAAGGATCTACTGGGATAGATCTAAAAGTTGTTGACACTCTCCGAGGACTCGTACATTGAAAGATATGTACGGGACCTGGTGTCTCATATGCTTTGAGCATATGGAGTCACAATCAGGCCAATCCAAGTGATAGTCACTGGATTGATGTTAAGAACATCCTTAAGTATCTTAGATGAACTAAGGATGTTTTCTTAAGATATGGAGAGGGAAAACTTGAAGTGACTAGGTTCACCGTTGTAAGTTTCCTAACCGAAAAAAACGACTATAAGTCATAATAAGGGTACTATATAGTTTGAATAACGGAACAGTGAGTCGGAAATCTTCCAAGCAAGATATTGTTACCGAATAAACAATAAAAGTGGAATATTATTGCAGCTGAGGCAACAAAAGAAGCAATTATGGATCTGTAAAATTCCTAATTAGATTAGGAGTAGTTATGTTAGCAGCTGAGCTAGGTGACCGGCGTAAACA
>SKCR01005438.1:0-26778 GCA_019454045.1 Zanthoxylum bungeanum | reverse complement strand
GGCTATTTCATGTACCTTTTTATTTAGAGAATTTTCTACAATGGATAAGTTGCGGGTATGAGGTTTCGGTCGGTTACAGATATTTTATCCGCCGTCATCTATACATGTACACAATTAGTGTTATATCAGATAGTATTGTATTGTAATCATTTTCCCATTTAATTAATAATTATATGCAATGAAACAGGGATTAAACAGACCGAATACCTCATCGAGTTTGGATTTCTGAGTTAGGTTTTATCTAAAATTTTCGAAAATAAATAAATAAATAAGTAGCTAAGTTTGAATTCCCATGTGTAAAGGTCTGATAAAAATGATTTTGAACATATGATACAAGGAATCCATTGTGTTGTGCCACTACATAAAGCATATGCCCACTACTCCACTTACCCTGTTTTATAAAATAGCCCAAAAAACTGCCAGCAGTTTTATAAAATGGGAAAATGGAAAAAAAGAAACTGCAGTACTGATCTCTTAGGAATGTGCTTTGGTGGCGAAGGATTTAATACTTGATTGTCGGTCCTAGGTTCGAGTTCAGATGGTGTATTTTTTATAAGAGTCTGGGGTAGTCGGGGACTTTACCTATTTCGCATAAGCCAGATCGAGTCGTTTGACAGCAAGATTTCCAACGTTTCCAATAAAAAAAAAAAACCGCAGTACTGCACGTTTCCTGTTCTTAATGTTATAAAGCAAAAGGGTTATGATTGAGATCACATTGTAAGCATCAATTGCAAAGCAAATGGCACAAAAAGACTTATCATCTGATACTGCTATAGTTTTTTTTTTTTTTTTTTTTTTTTTTTGGAAACGATGGAAACCCCGCCACTAAACCATCCATTCTGGGCCGCGGTGTAGGTAAAACCACCGGCTGTCTCAGGCTCTTACAAGAAGTGCACCCCTGGATTCGAACCCAGAACCTCAAGATGAGAAATTGGACCCTACACCACCAAACCACACCCCTTAGGGACGATACTGCTATAGTTTTTAGGCTTATTGAGAAGTAGAAACTTGAAAGCAATTACTGGTGATACTTTTGTCAGGATTCGTTGGCATGGAATCCCGTGACCAAAGTTCTATTTAGCTTCACGGGCCAAGTTAGCAGAACCACACATCTTATTCAATAATAAATTTCTGGGTCATGGTCTTTTTTCCTGCGATGTGTGTTGCGCACTTTCTACGGGATCCATGTGGATCTCACAAATAAAACTCCACTGAAACAAAGAGACCAACAAAATTTGCACTAAATTCAGAAGAAGGAGCATTCACGGGCAACTTTTAGGTAAGCCAATCAATAGAAGAATATTCTTTGTTTTGTTTTCTGATCGGCATTCACCAATGATCACATTCTTGTACATATTTTTGTATACAAAATCATATAAAATAAAAATATTCCACTACAAATAAATAAAATTTGCTACATAACAAATTTTTATTTATTTTTTTTAAATTTTTATAATTATAATTATGTGCAGAATGGTGTGCATAAGGATGCATATTCATAACTTTTCGATGGCATTTTGCGTGTTTTGGTATAAAAGTCATTTTTTTTGTGGATTCCACGAGTACCACTTCTAGAATTGGCTCATGGGCATTAATGTATACCTATAATTTAGTGTGGGAGTGGCAATGAGGCCACCAAGCCTATACCCATGTGTCTTTTTTTTTATTTTTTTTATTTTTATTTTTATTTTTAAGAAGATAAATTCAAATACTTTAAATTCAATTTTCTCAATATCCCTCGGTCCCTCCCTCCGACCTTGAAATATAAGCTTTTTTTTTTCTCGGTTGGTATTAGGAAAAGAAATGGGAATATTTTTTGTGATATTTTAGTGATATTTTTACTTTAAACAATTATATATTATAGTCTCTCTTCAAAATCTGCTTGAAGTAGAAATATAAATAGATCGTCACTAAAACATATTCCCTTAGACATATCCAAAATGATAAGCTCGAGAAGTTAGAATTGGGTGATGATAAATCCACCAACATTGGGAGAAAAATGCAGTATTCACACAATGTATAGATTAAGATGTGAATTTTGCACACAAACCCATAAACCCACAATCACCTTTCCCATAAGTAGTATTTAGTAAGTATTTTAGTGGATTAATTTAGTAATTTAAAATAAAATCCATTTAGTACGAATTTAGTCATAACTAAATACCATGGATATTTAATTTAAGTGTTTTTATAAAAATTTAAATTAATTATTTATTGAAGCATCAAAATACATGTGTTTTAAATAATTAAACCTAAAATCGTAAACAAGTACTAACTCACTTGATCAAAATACCCATACTTCATAAGTATATATTGAATTTGATTTCTCACAGTGACGAGACTGAATAAAGAATTCATGTAATTATTAGCATTTGAACCTGATTCTATTAGCCTATGGACCTTATTCTCATGGCTTTCAGATATAGTTCTATCAACATTCAGGTTTTATTCTCATCTTCTAATGGGCTTAGTCAATGATGGTCCGCTAAGCTAAAAGTACTATAAAAGTAATGTGATGTTCATATTTTCTTTTTCTTTATGTGTTATATATATATATATATATATAATGATTCCTTAAACTTAAAAGGAAAAAAAAAACTAAAATCATATTTTTGCTTTCCTAAAATCCTTACAAAACAATGCCTAAAGTAATAAATAAAGATTTTACTGTCGGTGTTGAATGAGATGAGAAATATTGATGTTACTGTTTGTTAAATGATATTTCTTTTTTGTTGTTTTTGTTATCGGTTATAAGTACTTCTGGACTTTCATGATTAAATTAGAAAATTTATGTTAGATTGATGTATTATGTGTATTTAATTTAATGTTAAAATTTTTTGTGATATTTTGGTGATATTTTTACTTTAAACAGTTGTATATTATAATCTCTCTTCAAAATCTACAACTGCTTGAAGTAGAAATATAAATAGATCGTCACTAAAACATATTCCCTTAGAAATATCCAAAATGATAAGCTCGATAAGTTAGAAGAAGGGTGATGATAAATCCACCCACATTGGGAGAAAAATACGGTATTCACACAATGTATAAATTAAGATGTGAATTTTGCACACAAACCCATAAACCCACAATCACATTTCCCATAAGTAGTATTTAGTAAGTATTTTAGTGGATTAATTTAGTAATTTAAAATAAAATCCATTTAGTACGAATTTAGTCATAACTAAATACCATGGATATTTAATTTAAGTGTTTTTATAAAAGTTTAAATTAATTATTTATTGAAGCATCAAAATACATGTGTTTTAAATAATTAAACCTAAAATCCTCAACAGGTACTAACTCACTTGATCAAAACACCCATACTTCATAAGTATATATTGAGTTTGATTTCTCACAGTGACGAGACTGAATAAAGAATTCATGTAATTATTAGCATTTGAACCTGATTCTATTAGCCTATGGACCTTATTCTCACGACTTTCGGATATAGTTCTACCAACATTCAGGTCTTATTCTCATCTTCTAATGGGCTTAGTCAATGATGGTCCGCTAAGCTAAAACTACTATAAAAGTGATGTGATGTTCATATTTTCTTTTTCTTTATGTGTCTATATATATATTATATATATATATATATATATATATATATATATATATATATATATATAATGATTCCTTAAACTTAAAAAGAAAAGAAAAAAACTAAAATCATATTTTTGCTTTCCTAAAATCCTTACACAATAATGCCTAAAGTAATAAATAAAGATTTTACTCTTGGTGTTGAATGAGATGAGAAATATTGATGTTACTGTTTGTTAAATGATATTTTTTTTAAATTTTTTTTTGTTATCTTGGTTATAATTACTTCAGGACTTTCATGATTAAATTAGAAAATTTATGTTAGATTGATGTATTATGTGTATTTAATTTAATGTTAAAATTTTTTGTGATATTTTGGTGATATTTTTACTTTAAATTGTTGTATATATATTATAGTCTCTCTTCAAAATCTGCAACTGCTTGAAGTAGAAATATAAATAGATCGTCACTAAAACATATTCCCTTAGAAATATCCAAAATGATAAGCTCGAGAAGTTAGAAGAAGAGTGATGATAAAAAAATACGATATTCACACAATGTATAAATTAAGATGTGAATTTTGCACACAAACTCATAAACCCACAATCACCTTTCCCATAACTAGTATTTAGTAAGTATTTTAGTGGATTAATTTAGTAATTTAAAATAAAATCCATTTAGTACGAATTTAGTCATAACTAAATACCATGGATATTTAATTTAAGTGTTTTTATAAAAAAGTTTAAATTAATTATTTATTGAAGCATCAAAATACATGTGTTTTAACTAATTAAACCTAAAATCGTCAACATGTACTAACTCACTTGATCAAAACACCCATACTTCATAAGTATATGTTGAGTTTGATTTCTCATAGTGACGAGACTAAATAAAGAATTCATGTAATTATTAGCATTTGAACCTGATTCTATTAGCCTATTGACCTTATTCTCACGGCTTTCAGATATAGTTCTATCAACACTGAGGTCTTATTCTCATTTTTTAATGGGCTTAGTCAATGATGGTCCGCTAAGCTAAAAGTACTATAAAAGTAATGTGATGTTCATATTTTCTTTTTCTTTATGTGTTATATATATATATATATATATATATAATGATTCCTTAAACTTAAAAGGAAAAAAAAAACTAAAATCATATTTTTGCTTTCCTAAATTCCTTACAAAACAATGCCTAAAGTAATAAATAAAGATTTTACTGTCGGTGTTGAATGAGATGAGAAATATTGATGTTACTGTTTGTTAAATGATATTTCTTTTTTATTGTTTTTGTTATCGGTTATAAGTACTTCTGGACTTTCATGATTAAATTAGAAAATTTATGTTAGATTGATGTATTATGTGTATTTAATTTAATGTTAAAATATTTTTGTGATATTTTGGTGATATTTTTACTTTAAACAGTTGTATATTATAATCTCTTTTCAAAATCTACAACTGCTTGAAGTAGAAATATAAATAGATCGTCACTAAAACATATTCCCTTAGAAATATCCAAAATGATAAGCTCGAGAAGTTAGAAGAAGGGTGATGATAAATCCACCCACATTGGGAGAAAAATGCGGTATTCACACAATCTGTAAATTAAGATGTGAATTTTGCACACAAATCCATAAACCCACAATCACCTTTCCTATAAGTAGTATTTAGTAAGTATTTTAGTGGATTAATTTAGTAATTTAAAATAAAATCCATTTAGTACGAACTTAGTCATAACTAAATACCATGGATATTTAATTTAAGTATTTTTATAAAAGTTTAAATTAATTATTTATTGAAGCATCAAAATACATGTGTTTTAAATAATTAAACCTAAAATCGTCAACACGTACTAACTCACTTGATCAAAACACCCATACTTCATAAGTATATATTGAGTTTGATTTCTCACAATAACGAGACTAAATAAAGAATTCATGTAATTATTAGCATTTGAACCTGATTCTATTAGCCTATGGACCTTATTCTCACGATTTTCGGATATAGTTCTATCAACATTCAGGTCTTATTCTCATCTTCTAATGAGCTTAATCAATGATGGTCCGCTAAGCTAAAACTACTATAAAAGTGATGTGATATTTTCTTTTTCTTTATGTGTCTATATATATATAATGATTCCTTAAACTTAAAAGGGAAAAAAAAAAACTAAAATCATATTTTTGCTTTCCTAAAATCCTTACACAACAATGCCTAAAGTAATAAATAAAGATTTTACTCTCGGTGTTGAATGAGATGAGAAATATTGATGTTACTGTTTGTTAAATGATATTTTTTTTAATTGTTTTTGTTATCGGTTATAAGTACTTCTGGACTTTCATGATTAAATTAGAAAATTTATGTTAGATTGATGTATTATGTGTATTTAATTTAATGTTAAAATTTTAATTTCTTGTTTATATATATGAGAGTATGTGTGTTTTTTAATATTTGTGTCTATAATTTAAAAATTCCTAAAAATCTAATAGGTACTAATGTAGGGTTTGGTAATGTAAATCTCAATCCGTTAAAGCGACTGGTTCGATTATGAAAAATAAAACCAACTATGAATATAGTGTGAGTTTGATACTTTATTTTTAAACATGTGTATATTGACAAACCTATACCAAACTCTATCGATGTCATCCCTAATAAAAACATCATTTATATAAAAGTTCACTAATATATGAACTCATTAGTTTTCTTCCATTTACATGAATTATCAGTCTCTATTTGATATGAATATTAAGTAATAGACTTAAAATCATCTATTCAGATTCTATATTTGATCGAAGAAAATGCAAGTGATCGAAGAAAATGCAAGTGATAGAGATACACAACTTAAATAAGAAAAAAATCATTATTTAAAAAAAAAGTAACATAGAGATATAAAACTGGGATAAAATGGAGATAAAATCAACATGAAATTAAAATTATGTATTTTTGATATTTTTTATTTTGTTTTGTTAGTTACCATCAAAATAATATTATTTTGATGATAATTTTGTCCTAATTGATATTTTAAAAAAAATGGATTGGGAGAAAGCCCAACTCTCATTGAAATTGTGATTAACATTGATGTTGTTGAGGAAAATATTGCATATCGACTGAGATAAATAATTAAACTCAAAATATAAACACTGGGCAACCCTCAACTCTCAAGCTGGCTTTTGGGTCAACACTCCCCCTCACGTGACCCAAAAGCCAGCTTGAGAGTTGAAAGTTGTCCAATATTTATATTTTGAGTTTAATTGTTTATCTCAGCCGATGTGATATATTTTCCTCAACACTCCCCCTCATGTGCAAACCGGTCTTTTGCCTGGTTCATGTCACGTGGACAGGTAGTGTGGGCCCACCCGTGCATGAGTGTGGCTCTAATACCATATTGAAATTCGTGGGTCTAACTCAACCCAAAAGCCAATTTGAGAGTTGAGGGTTGCCCAATGTTTATATTTTGAGTTTAATTGTTTATCTCAGCCGATGTGAGATATTTTCCTCAACGAATCTTCTCCATTAGATAATTAATTATATCATACAAATTAAACTCATCGAGCTTCCTCTTTAAATCTGAAACCTCAAAAAAGTTTTTACAGAATGATAAACCCAGCAAATTGTGATGTTTGTTTTCGAACCGAATGCCAAAAGAATGTGAATATGATGTCTAAGAAAACCAAAACTTCATAAACAATGGTTTTTTGGTCTGCAGTTCCTTTGATTTCAATATGTATATTGATTCAAGTTCAACCTAGTTAGGTCTTTTTTTTTAGTGATTATGGTGTCAAGAATCAATATTATATGGACCTAAATTCTCTACTAATTGGAAAAAGTTCTCCAAGTCAAAGCAATAATTAATTATCATTCTATTTCTAAGAAAAAACACTCACCAAAACAAGAAGAAGACAAGTGAAAGAACATATAATTTGGTTTCTGTTTCGTTTTGAAAATTAGGTTCAGTTTCAGTGTTTTTGAATATATTATTATAAGATTTCAACTAACTATTTTAACTCAGAGAAAAATATTTTTGGTATGATTTTAATCATTCTTAAACGGACACTAGTTTCTATATAATGTACACTTAATTTCAATTTCATATTACACTGTCAATTCCACAGTGTATATATGGATATGGGCGATCTTAATGAGTTGTCCTAAATTTTGGGCCATATACGAGTTCCTAAAATAATTAAGGTTCTACCTGTAAAAGATAAATTATATGAATTATATTATATACTTAAAAATCTAAAGAAATTCTTAAAAATGAAAATTTCTTTAGATTTGAGACTTTAAGTATGTGTTGATTATCCTAATGCTTGGGTAAGGAAGCGATCCAACACTCAACCTAAGTGTACATTAATATATAAAACATTGACACAATAACAATAAATTAAGATCATCAGCTTCTTGTTAATTATCTTTCAAGGGAAGAAGTTGAAGAATTTGGTCAACTATATAGGGAGTAATAAATCTCTTAGTTAGTGTGTGACTTAATAGCCAGTTTATACAATAAATAAGAAATATATAAAAGGAAGATTATATATCAATCACATAATTAGGGTATATAGTCATGGTATTTGACTTATATATATATATATATATATATATATATATATATATATATTTCATAATGAAAATTATATATATTTTGCCATATATTTTTTGATAAAAAAGAGGAAAAATTTTATTAAACAAAACAAAACATGCATCTAGGTGAATTGAAAAAGAGAGTCTTGCATGAGAATAAAAAAAATAGAAAGCCATTATGCAAGTAAAGTAGGAGAGCAATACAAATCTTATCCTGAGAATTTTACATCTTCATAATACTCAGATAACCAACTAGATGATATACTGAGAATCTTCACATAGATATATTTTTGAGATCAGAAACGATATATTCTTAAAAACTCTTTAATTATGCTCAAGCCAAATACATCAACATGTAGCCATGAGCAAAACCTCAAATAATTATTTCTTCTTTTTATTATTGGAAAAGAATTTTCCCAAAAAAAAACATGCCTTCGGAATTATCTTGGAACTTTCAATCCATACCCCACCAATTCATAAACCAACACCATAATTCCAAGCGAAAGGGCACGAAAAAAAAAGATGGTTAGATGACTCAACGATTAAAATCCAATATGCCTCTTTTATAAAGAGCTTCCTTAGATTGAAGTCTACCCAAATAACCAAATTAACCAGTAAAAAAAATTGATTTTTTTGGAGCCACCCCCTTCCAAATATAATCAAATTTCCAACGTTCCCAATTAGCACCATTTAGAAGAAGATTAGAAGAGCAAGAGCTAACTGAGAAAGAACCTAATGAATTGAGGTGAGAAAGAACCAGCCGCATCTTCATTTATGGGGTGGGCTTGCAGGATCAATAGAAGAGAGTCAAAATCACATTGTTCAGAAATACGAAGTTGCCAGCGCCAAATAAGTTCACTGCCGAGAGGAGGTATAAATTTGAAACTGATGCTGACTTGTTCTTGGATAAAGTCGTTTCAAAGGATGATGATATTATCCTTCCTCTTGTGATTCTCTGATCACTCTAGAATGTGTTTGAGGAAAAATCGAAATCGTTTCTATTACTTACAAGAATAGAATACAAGTGTTTAAACTTTACAAAACAAAAACCTCATATAACACTCTCTCAATACACACTTTGGGATGCTAACAACTGAGATTCAAGCTTCCTTTTATAGCCAACTCAAAGTCATCCCTAAAATCATAGCAATCACCACCTAAAGTTGTTTTGGAAACTTCTTCATTAGTCTTTAAAGATTGATTGATTGTTGATGCTTGCTGGAATGATATGCATGGCTCATGCATGCATGCCGGTTCCCACAATTCTCCCCCTCCAGCTGCATCTGAAACAATCATCATCTGAAAGCTATCACGGCTATGTCTCTGCATAAATCTAGCTTGTCTCGAGTAACCACATTTGTTAACGTATCGACTGGATTCTCATCTGTATGGATCTTCACTAGTCTCAGCAGTTGTTGATCCATCACCTCGCGTATCCAATGATAGCGAATATCAATGCGCTTTGTCCGGGAATGATACATTAAGTTCTTGCTCAAGTCCAGAGCACTCTGACTGTCACAATGTATCTTGTATTTTGTCTGTTTGATCTCTAACTCTTGGAGAAAACGCTTTAGCCACAACATTTCCTTTCCTACCTCAGCTATAGCAATGTACTCATCTTCTGTTGTGGATAATGCAATACACCTCTGCAATCTTGACAGTCATGATACAGCTCCCCATGCAAAAGTGTAGATGAAACTTGATGTAGATTTCCTCCAATCAATATCTCCTGCCATATCTGAATCTGTATAGCCTTCCAAGATTGGATTAACTCCCCCGTAGCACAGACGAAACTTTGATGTACCCTCGAGGTACATGAGAATCCATTTGACTGCCTCCCAGTGTTGCTTTCCAGGGTTAGAGAGAAAACAGCTCACTACACCCACTGCGTGTACAATATCTGGCCTGGTACATACCATTGCATACATTAGGCTTCCAACAATTGAAGAATATGGTATTGATGACATCTCCTCTATCTCTTTCTTGGATTAGAGACACGAACTCTTACTCAGTTTGAAATGGTGCGCTAATGGAATGCTGACTAGTTTGGCTTTTTGTATATCGAACCTCCTGATAATCCGTTCAATATACCTCTCATATGATAGCCACAACTTCTTGTTCTGTTTGTCACGAACAATCTCTATTCCCAAAATCTATTGAGCTGGTCCTAAGTCTTTCATGTCAAAAGACTTGGAGAGTTCATTCTCTAGCTGCTTCTTGTCTAACAATCAACATGTAATCCACATATAGTCGAAGAGCAACGAAATTTCCATCTGAAAACCTCTGGATGTATACACACTGATCTGCTGCAGTTCTTTTGTAGCATTGACCCACCATGAATGAGTCAAACATCTTGTACCACTGCCTCGGTGCTCGGTTGAACCCGTACAAGCTCTTTTTTAGCTTACAAACAAGGTTTTTTTTCCCTGAAACCTTGAATCCTTCTGGCTACTCCATGTAGATTTCTTCATTCAGATCACCATGAAGAAATATTATTTTGACATCCATCTATTCAAGCTCCAAGTTCAAACTGGCTACCAATCCTAGAATAACTCGGGTTGAAGTCATTTTTACCACTGGTGAAAAGATTTCATCAAAGTCAATTCCTTTTTTCTGTATGAATCCTTTGACTTCTAGCCGAGCTTTGTGTTTTACCACATTTCTGCTGCCATCTTTCTTGAGCTTGAACACCCATTTGTTCTTTAGTGTCTTCATTCCTTATGGGAGCTTGACTATCTCATAAGTGTTATTTTTCTACAGAGATTCCATTTCATCCTTCATTGCGTGTAGCCATTTATATTTGTTTTTATGAGATACAGCTTCGTTGAAGGTTTCTGGCTCCCCCTATCAGTCAACAGAATGTATTCAGATCCTGAGTATTTGGATGATGGAATCTGGCCTCGCTCAGATCTTCGTACTGGAGGTTCACTGGTTTATAGAGGTATGTCGTCATCCAGATATGTGGATGATCTTGTATCCTCTGATGGAGCAGGTTGTAGCTCCCTCTGCTCAACACTACATTCCTCATCCGGTTCTGCTTCTGGTATGTCTTGCACCCCATCATCATCTATGGTCATTCGTGTTGGTGCTGGGGTTGTGTCAGGATTTGTATCAGCTTTGTCGACACTGTAATTAGAAGACTTCTTGGGCTTTTTAATGTCTTCTATTATTTGGTCTTTGAGAAACACTATATATATGCTTCTGATGACCTTCATTTCCTTCGGGCCCCATAACCAGTATCCAAATTCCTCGTCTCTATAGCTTATGAAGATGCATGAAGTAGTTCATGCATCGAGCATCTGCCTGAGCTTCTTGGATACGTGTGCAAAGACTAAACAACCAAATGCTCTAAGGTGAGAATATGATGGATTCTTACCATACCACACTTTCTCCGGAATCTCAAAGTTCAACGGTTCAAATGGTGATTTGTTGATCAAGTAGCAGGCGACACAAACAGCTTCTCTCCAGAATGGCTTTGGCAGCTTAGCCATGCTGATCATTCTTCTGACTTTCTCCATAATGGTGCGGTTCATCATTTCAGCGACACCATTGTGTTGTGGGGTGCGTAGAACAGTCATTTCGTGTCGAATACCTTGACTTCCGCAGTAGGCATCAAACTCCTTGGAAGTGTATTCACCTTCATTGTCTGTGCGAAAATATTTCAGTTTCTTCCATATTTCACGCTCGACCATGATATGAAATAGTTTGAAACAGTCCAGGACCTGATCATTTGATTTCAAAAAATATACTCATACCTTCCGAGAAGCGCCGTCAATAAAAGTCAGAAAGTATTTATTACCGCCTAGTGGATTTACATCCAAGAGACCACAAACATCAGAGTACACCAGACTCAGTAACTCTGATCTCCTTGTATAAGAGAAATTGAAAGAGACTCTATGTTGCTTACCTAATAGACAATGTTTGCAAGGATCCATGGTAGTATTTTTGGAGACATAGATTAGATCTTTCTTTGTCAAGGTAGACAACTCATTTCACTCATGTGACCGAGTCTTCGGTGCCACAGATTCTGAGAAGCCTCTGGTTCAGCTATATTGAGGCTTTCTGCACAAATCTTCACACGAGTCTTGTATAGAGTTCCATAAATATGTCCTCATGCGATGACTATGATACCTTTGATCATTCTTATCATTCTCGAAGCGTCATTGCTGAAGTGGCTAGCATAACCCTATTTGTCAAGGGCTATCCCCGAGAGTAAGTTGAGCCGAAGTTCTGGAACATGTCTTACTTCCTTCAGGGTTATTGTATACCCTGTATTTGTCCGTAATTGTATTTCACCAATTTCCATTATCTGAGAACAACTGGTATTCTCATCTTCACTGTTCTAAAGTCTCATGCTTTGTATGTTGTGAATAATCCTTGTGAGGAGTGACGTGGTAGGATGTTGTAGGATGCTGCAGTATCTACCACCCACTCGACATCCTGAGTTGCGGTGTGAAGACATGTTTCTTCCTAGCCGGAGCATATAGCCACATCTCATTTGGTAATTACTAGTGTCTCCGCATCATTCTTCTTCGGCTGGTTATTGCCTTGTCCTTGTTCTCGTTGCAATTTCTGACAATTCTTTTTCAGGTGGCCTTTTATGCCACAGTGGAAGCACTTGTATCTAGGCTTTCTCCCGTCCTTGGATTTGCCCATACTTTTGCTTTTGTCTCTCCCTTTACCTTGATTTTTCTCTTGTTGTCTTCCTCGATGCTTTGAGACCAGAGCTTCTGTTTGATCCGAGCCCACGTCTTTTCTTCTGAATTCTTCATCTGACAGAGCATCTTTTACCATAGACATGGTAAGTTTGCCTCTTAGAGCTGAGTTGCTGAGAGTAACCATTAGTGTCTCTCAGCTATCAGGAAGAGAATTGAGTAGCAAGAGGGCTTGAACTTTGTCTGCCAGTTGCATGTCTACTGCAGACAACTGGTTCACCAGGCTTTAGAACTCGTTGGTGTGTTCTGCAACGGAAGTTCCACTCTGTAGCTTCAGGTTCACCAAACGCCTCATGATTAAGGCTTTATTCAGAGCTGTTTTGGACTGGAACATGTCTTCCAACTTCCTCCATATTTCGTAAGCATTTGTATCCTGTGCTATGTGGTGGAAGACACTTTGACCGATTCACTGTCTAATCTGACCCAGAGTTCTGTTATTGAGTTTATTAAAGTCATACTCTTTAACAGATTCTGATCTCACTCTTTTCACCTCGATAACATCAAATAAATCTTTACAGTGTAAATAATCTATCATTCGAGGTCTCTAGAGGGAGTAATTAGTTGATGTCAGCTTGATCATTGCACTATAAGTGGAATCTTCCATTTTCATTTAAAGTTTTAAAGTTTAAAATGAAAATAGATTAAAATTAGGGCTGAATTTTACAAATCGGAGGTCAGTGTTGCGTCCGGAACGGTCGAAAATGGTGGATTAGACACTTCGTTGGTCCAAATCCGACTCTCGAACTGATTTATGAATTTCTAACACTTCTGGGGCTAAATTGTAAATTTCAAAGACTTCAGGGGGCTCAGTGAAATTTTCAGGATGCTGACGTGGCTGACAGATGGAAAAAGTAGGACCGATTTGCTGCCGTGGCTGACACGTGGCGCTGATATGGCGGATGATGTGTCGCTGAAGTGGCTACTAATTGTATGATGTCGTGGTACTGACGTGTGTTGACGTGGCGAGGATGTGGACACCACATAATCATCTTCAACCTCCAGACGCGCGTGTGGCGCGTGTCGAGAGTGGGCTTCACTCTCCGGCGCGTGCGGGCTCCTCGGATGTCTGTTTGATCGCCGGAAAATACCACTGAACTCGTCTCGATGTGAACTAGAAGATGGAATTCTCAAAAATAATTTTTGACAACTTTGTCGGAACCCGAATTTTCCGAACCGAGCTCCGTTCTTCGATTTTACGACCCCAAAGTAGAACCAAAGCTCTTATACCACTTGTTGTGATTCTTTGATCACTCTAGAATGTGTTTGAGGAAAAATTGAAATCGTTCCTATTACTTACAAGAATATAGTACAAGTGTTTAAACTTTACAAAACAAAAACCTCACTTAACACTCTCTCAACACACACATTGGGATGCTAACAACTGAGATTCAATCTTCCTTTTATAGGGCAAAAACGTGTGCTACAGTGTCATACGTTTTTGCTAACTCAAAGTCATCCCTAAAATCATGGCAATCACCACCTAAAGTTGTTTTGGAAACTTCTTCATTTGTCTTCAAAAGTTGATTGATTGTTGATGTTTGCTCGAAAGATATGCATGGCTCATGCATGCATGCCGGTTCCCACACTTCCAACTGAAAACCTGAAACTGTGCTGCCATGGACCAGGATTAACTAAAGACTTGAGATGGCTGACCAGATTGCTAAATTACGTGAGATGGCCGAGTGAGGGAAAAAATCTAAGGGTGATCCACATATTTTTGACACAAAATAACCTTCAAAAGAGAGTGATACTTTGCCATATATTATCAAAGCAACTCAAAAACTTGAAATGAGAAGTGGTCACAAAACATGGTGATCAAAATCGTATCTTGGAATTAGATAAGTTTGTTGGGTTTTGAGTTAGAATTTTCAAAGTTCATTTTCTCGACTTTAATATATCTATCACTAGTACTGGTATATGCTTTTATTTCCTACCCTTATTCAGCTAAAATTAATCATAATATTTAGAAGAATAACTCAGTTTTCTCAAGGTTAGTGTGAGGGTAATTCTATCCCTAAACCTTTTCCTTTCAGTAATTGTTGTTTTTATTAAGAGTCCGTTTGGTATTGTGGTACTCGAAAAAGATTATTGTTGTGAACTAAAAATTGAAAGTATACAGTAAGTGTGAATCCTAAATAATATTTTTGACAAAAATAATAAAAATATTATAAGTTTTTAATTATACAATATGGGTTACTTAAAATCATCTTAGCTTCCAATCCAAACAAAGGCACCCTAATTTACATGAAGTTTGGCTTGATGAAGTTCATATAGCCATCAATAAGAAATCAATTAATCTTTATAATTGGAACTGGAATCATTAAATTGTTTAAAAGTCCATGAACAAGTCGTGAAATTATCCATATCTATGACACTGCTCAGGAGAAAAAAATGGTCCAAATATATTACAAGGAAAGCTGATTTCCTCCATGAAAGCCAGGTTTATTTCTAATATAAACAATAAATAATAGAATTAATGAAAAGAAAAGAAGGCATTCAAAAGTATTTAAAATTTTATAGCTTCACCAAAAAAAAAAGAAGAAGAAGAAGTGATAATTCATGGTCTTGAAATAGCTGGCTAGCTATCAACAAGAACCTCTAACAATGAAGTGTCTGTTTACATGATTCCACTTGCATGGCCATTGAATTTAATAAATAAATAAATAAATCATTTCATGAACCCAAAAGAAGAACTTTTTTCTTATTTTAAGTTTTAAACATAGATCATCATGACCTAATTGGCATCTTGAGAGCAATCAACTTACCAATTCTAAAAGATTATATATTCAAATAATTAATCTGTCTAAAAGGAAAAAAGGCATAATAAATAAGTATTGATAACTGGGATATTGAATTAACATTATTACTGGTTTGGGAAGTGATGCCAAGAATGGAAATAAACTAAATGGAATGTCTCTCACCTTTTTTTTAGCATTGTTTCCATATCTGGTCAAGAAATAATAATAATAATAATAATAATAATAGAGTAATGATATATGAACAAAATGTGATAAAATTAAAGGGTGGTAAAAAATCGATCACAAAATATCCGTATTATATTATACGATAAAAAGTAAATTTTATGATTTATTTTTATCACAATTTTAGTATTGTTTTATACATTTATCATTTTTCATAATAATAATAATAAACACAATACCCACCATAGAAATAATACATATTAGTAACACACTGATTATACAAACTGATTCTTATTATATATGGACTGTATTAAAACTGATTCTTATCATGATGAGTAAAATCCATTTCATGTCTAAATGGAAATTACTAAACACCTTAGTTTTACATTTTATTCAAATCACACCAAACTAAATCTATATTTATATATATATATATATATATATATAGGGAGAAATAAGAACATATCACTTATCTCCAAACAAGTAGCCGAGTGAAGAGTCTCCACCAGGAACTGATTTGACTTTTGTGGATGGACGATCCTAAAGAAATTAAACAAGAAATTAATTATATGTTGTTACAAGAAAATTAATATAGCACAAAAATATATGGATCAAGTAAGTGGATGTGGATACTTACAGTTATAAAATTTCCAATGTTCTGGCCTTGAGCTCTGGGATAGTTGTTTGAGACATTTTGTTTGTTAGGAGATTGATTATCCTGATCAGGTTTAATCTCTGTGATGGTATCAACACCGTATGGCGGCAACCTAAATGTCTGTGTAGCCGGAGGTTCTGCCGGTTTCTCGTCGGAACCGAAAAGGTAGCCTAATGAGCTCTGCCCGCGGCCATGGCTCCCACCTCTATTCATGGTGTCTTTAGATCTGCTTAATTTTCCAAGAGGAAAGGTAAGAACCCTAATATTTATTTGGTGTACTTAATTTTATATGTGCATATGGGATTTTATATATATAGGAATTTTTTGTTCGTCCATAAAAGGCGTGGTTTTGTGGTGGAAGGTTCAGAATCTCACATTGAGGTCCTGGATTCGAATTCAATGAGTGCGTTTTGTAAGTGTCTGGGACAACCAGAAATTTTATATACTCCGCTTAAGTCCGGAAGTGATGGTTTGACGGTAAAATTTCCAATGATTCAAAAAAAATAAAAGAAGGCATTTTTTGTGGTTGATATAATACTTCATGTCTATATGTCATTTGTGCTCATTAATTGAGCAATTAATATCCAATATTAATCCTCTATTAGTGAATTGCAATTTCTATTTCCTAAAAAGTGGCATCCAATGAATTGATTTGTTAGCTTTTTTGTACAAGGAAATGTCATCTCTTGGTATTATTGTAGGACCAACTGGATTCAGTGTTAAGCTATTTAATTTTTTTATATAGCTGTTAAATGAGAATTTATAATTAATAGAATCTTAATAGTCCATTGTTATATTTGCAGTGTGGTAAAAAATTGTAAAAGTTGATCACAAAAAAGATCCACACTAGATCTAAATTCATTACTGTAGGACTTGATTGAGCTCAACTTAATAATAATTGATAATTATTATATAATAATTTAAATATAATTAAATTTATTTAAATTACAGTTCTATAATCCGCAAAATTATAATACATAATTATAATAAAATTAATTAGTATTATTTATTTCTTTATTTATGTTTATGTATTGCCTATACACGTCCCTAATTCTAAAGATAATCTAGAGTGAATTCAAGTTCTTTCATTCTCTTACATCTTATCAAGAGCTTCGTTAATCATCTCCAAACCTTCCTAATGTTGAAAACATTAGAACAAATTAAAAGATAAATTTTTTTACAGATTTTAATGTATTGTGTTTATCAAGGAGCGTGGCTTGGTGGTATAGAGTTCGAGATCTCACCTTGAGGTCCTGAATTCGAATCCTGAGAGTGTGTTCTTGTAAGAGCTTGTGATAGTCGGAGGTTTTACCTGTTCCGCTTAAATCTGAAAGATGTGATTTAGTGGCGGAGTTTCCAACGATTCAAAAAAAAATTATTTGGAGTTTTTGATTTATTTTTATTCTTTTAACTCATCATGACGTGTTAATAATATCATGTGTCAATATATATAACGAGTATTTTGACTAACTGTATGTGCATATAGATTGGTCTGGAAGCAACTTCAAGACAATCTTTTCAGCTCATGGAAATGCTTACTTGATGATTAATAATCATTCTTTGAAACCTTGAATTTCCTCTCAAGAAGGTGTGAGAAAATGACCCTCTCTTGAAGCAGGTTGGTATCATCTTCTTTCAGAATATTATCACATTAACAATTTTATATATGGTTTACATATATTCATTTAAAATAACAGAAACAAACTCTTATTACTTCTCTTAATTAGGAAAAATCTACATAGTGGTATTACACCACACATTTAATAATTTAATAATATTTATCATGTATTAAAATATTAAATAAATAATAATTATATTTAATAGAATTACACATGTTATATTCGTATTAGTTGACAATACGACGTTACTCATATCTTTGTTTACCACATAATATACTCAATAGTCAGATGTGTTTTTTAATTAATAAAATTTTGTTTTACTATATAACTCAATATGTAAATCCTTAGTACTTAATAAATGGTTAACATTGCCCATTCAGCTACAGCGCTGCTGCATCCATCTCGACTGGAATTGATGATCTTGCATCTTAAAAATATCTAATCAAGTAATCTAATAAGTCAATATAAAGATGACTGCCTAAGATATTTTTTTTGGGTGCAGATATTTTTTAAAACATTGGAAATTTTACTCTGAAACCATCTGATCGGATTTTAAGAGTAGCACGTAATACTCCTGAGGGTACCTCAGACTCTTATAAAAAATGCATCTCTTGGATTCGAATCCAGAGCCTGACAATCAAATTCTAAACTCCAATACTTTTTTTTTTTGAAATTGTTGGAAACCCAACCACCAAACCAATGAAACTATCCATTTCGAGCTTAAGCGGAGTAGGTAAAACTCCCGGCTATCCTAGGTTCTTACAAAAAACGCACTCTCTGGATTCGAACTCAAGACCTCAAGGTGAGATCTTGAGTCCTACACCACCAAGCCACGCCCCTTAGAGACGATGACAGACAATACTTCACGACAAAAAGTAAAAAAGAAAATATTCAAATATTTCGGTGTATTGTAGCCTAAGTTTGTTTTTTTTTTTTTTAGTGTGTAAATTAACATTTTTTTGAATCGTTGGAAATTTTACCGCCAAACCACCCGACTTGATTTAAGCGAAGCAGATAAAATCTTCGACTGTCCCAGATTCTTATAAAAAATACACTCCTTGATCTCGAACCCAAAATATAACAATCAAATCCTATGTGATTTTCCATCAAGCCACACCCCCTTTAGTGCGTGTAGACTAAGATATTAATGATCAATTATCAATTACGACAGCCTTGTGTGGCTTGGGCCTAATCCAAAATTATTAAATTAATTAGGAGATTAAAATGATAGCTTAATTGGGGTTAAATCAGATAATGGGAGACTAACAATAAATTCAGATAGATATAGTTGGGTTGGAAGGGAGCCAGTAGGCCAAAGGAATACTTTCAAAAAGTAAAATATATATATATATATATATATATATATATATATATATATATATATATTATATATATATATATATATATATATGATCCTCATAGTGTGTGATCTTATACAATTTGATGAATATCCAAATCATATTATATATTTAAAAATTAAAATTTCTTTAAATTTATATCCTAAATTTATAACACCAACTAGTTGCGACCATCAGATGAAGGAGAGTAGGCAGAAATGAACAAGCCATTAAAATTTCTAGTCAGTTATTTGGAGCCCCATGTGTTCGAACCTCTTTTGCAGTTGCTGATATTGGAGCAATCAATGATGTCTATGGCCCTCAAATGACATATAAATGTCAACAAGTGTACCTTAAAGACATTGAAAAGCTCAGCTGTGGGGCTGCTTCTCAATTTGATTTAGCCAAAAACAGTAGATTTTGTCTCGTAAAGGATTTTTCAGTACCTCTTACAACTCAGAAATTATTAGCAAGCACCAGAAGAACACTACAAACCCTAGCTAGGTCCCAATTAGTGTTGCAAGTAATAAAAGGATAAATTGATTCTATGATATCCTATTCATAGAAATTGATTCTATGATACCAGTTATAGTGATATCAATCAGATAAATGATATTTACGGGGAAAAATTTTACTATGCAATCGAGGTATTATGTCACACATATAACAACTCAATAATATCTTGTCATAAGTATTAAAATAAAAAGAATAACTCAATATATTATATATATATTTATTGGTTGGTGGTATATCGTCACTTATACAACATCGGTATCGAAAAATTACTCGGATTGATGAGAGTTGAACCATAAGATATATGCTCTCTTAGGGGAGAGAGAACCACACAAAATTTATTAACTATATATAATAAAAAATTTGCTGAAACCCTTTTAGTCTGAATATAATATGAATGTGGAATCTGTGTCTCACTGTCTCGTACCCTTTTGCCTAAATAGCTCATGATGAAGTTACCCTCATCTATTTTTCCTGCTTTTTTTTTTGGTTCCTTTAAAGGATGAACTTGCTTTTTCTTTTACAGCCTTGAGTAATTGAGGATTTGATGGTGTAGGGTTTAAGATTTCACCTTAATGTCTTGGATTCGAATTCAAAGAATGTGTTTCTTGTAAGAGCCTGAGATAGTCGGTGATTTTACGACCTACTTCGTTTAAGTCCGAAATAGGTGATTTGATGACTGGATTTCCAACAATTCCAAAAAAAAAAAAAAAAAAGTAATTGAGCATATTAATTAACAGTATCAGCATGCAGTCTGCAGATTTCAGCTGTAAATTTACAGCTCAGCCTCAGTACTTAAAGTAGAAGAGGATAATACAGTCCATTGCAAAAGCTGGAATATTAATAAACCCTTTATATCTAAGAAGAACAAGAAACCTTTTTTTGCAAGGGCACCTAGGCTTGCATGATACCGAATTCAAGGAGTACGGTAATAACATAATGGAATGAGGATAAGAAAGTGATTATTAATTATAGAGATAAAATCATTAGGTCTAGGTCTCTATAACAAAAGTAAGCGAAGTTGACGATGATATGGATCACATATTCACACTCAACTCACCAAAAGAGATCTATGAAGACCTCCATGTATGATCTCTTTGTCGGACAAGCCCCACCTTTTGTTTTGTCAACCAGTGCTAACTTATTCCGTCAAAATATTCATACTCTATATAATATATCTTCGGTGAGGGAATAATTTCATATAATTATTAATATTCTGACCCGATTCTGTTAAATTACAAGTTTTATTCTCATAGCGGTTCTATTAGTTTACGAGCCTTGTTCTCACAGCCTTAAGCATGGTTTTATTTAATCTCTATAGAAGCGGTAATGAGTCTAATGACTTTCAGATTTTTTTAATGAAAAATATAATATAGTTTATAATATATATATATATATATAAGTTAAATATTTTTAAACCTCCCTATCGCGTTATGTGTCAACTTCATATTAAAGTTATAAAATTAAATTAATAAATCTATTAAATAGAAATCATATTACAATAAAAATATATATCGTAATTTTATAAGAATTATATTATAACAAGAAAATATTAAACTATCCTATTAAAAAAACACTATTAAATTATCTGCAATTAACCTAATCTCTACAATCAATATTTTAATATTTAATTATAAAATTAAAATAATAAATTATTAACCTAAGAAACTCATTACAATATAAATCATAATATTTTATTAAAATAAAAAACCTAATTAATTAATTAATATTTTAATTTATTATCATTAAATTAAAATAAAGAAACCTATTATAATAAGAAAACATGTTATAATTTCTCATTAAAATTTAAAAAAAAAACATATATGACACTTAATCTCTATAATTAACCTCTATAATTAATATTTTTTATCATTAAATTAAAATATTTTTATAATTAATATTTTATTAAATAAAAATTTTTATTACAATAAAAATGCATATTATAATTTATAAGAACTGTATTATAATAAGAAAACATATTATATTATCCTATTACAATTAAAAAAATACTATTAAATTATAAAATAGATTAATAAATCTATTAAATAAGAACTAAGGGTGGTAATGGGTCAGGTCGGTCGGGCTTGGGCTTTGATAAGCACGACCCGAGCCCCGCACGAATTTTTTTGGCCCGGGCCCGGGCGTCTGTCGGGCCGGGCCGGGCTCGAGCTTTTTTACCACCCTTAATAAGAACCTTATTATAACAAGAAAATATATTATATTATTCGATTAATTCTTGAATAATATCTGATTATTTTTAGTAGAAACACTAATTTTGGGCAGTGATGGACTTGCCGGGTGGGCTTATATTTTTATTCTTACCCCTTATATTTTTATTCTTGCCTAGTTTTAGAACCTTAAATTTTTATTCTTACCCCTTCAAGATGAAAAAAATGTTGGGCTCTCGTGGTGGGCTTAAAGTAGATCGAAATGTTGGACATTAAGAGGCCCAACAAATGCTGCATTCCTTTAGCTTACGTCAGCGAAAATTGTCTGAAACCGGCCTTGATAGTTGATAGCAGTGATGGACTTGGGGCAACTTGACGACTTTGTAGTAGCATCCATGAATAATTAATCGAATGACCAAATTTATCATCATAGTCGTCTTCTTCTCTCCGGCCAAGGTTCCGGTTCGAAATCGGAACCGAATCAGAACCTAATCAGTTCGATTAGGGTTCCTATCTTAATCGAACCGGTTGGAACCGCTGGAACCGCCGAACCGTAAGATTTCGGTTGGAACCAGTTTAAATCTATATAATAAATTTTTTTTTTATTTTTTAGATAAAAATTTTATTTGTAATTTAATGTAATTATATATTGTAAATATATTATATAAATTCAAATTCATAATTTTAAATTATATTGATTTATCAATCTCAATTTTTTATTTTCAATAAAAAAAAAAAAAAAAAAAAACCGAATGGAACCAGAACCGGAACCGAACCGAACCACCGGCTGGATCTGTCCTCTGCATCCGTGGAGGAGAATTACATCACCATGTGATTCAGCAGCAGCAGCAGCAGCAGCTTGTAATAAAATAAAACAAGATGGCTAATCTTGTTGGCCTTAAAATTACAGCAATTTGACATTACCAAGTATAGTCGCGAGTTAATTTTAAATATTAATTTTAATCAGTGTTATTATAGACGCATGGTGCACTCAGGCGTAAAGAGTTTTAGGACCTAAATGCGTGTATGATGAAGGTAAGGTGGAAATTGCTCTATCTCTCTATATATATAAAGTCAACTAAAATAAAGAGAAATAATTGAAAATATATCAAAATAATTATAATGATATAAATATTGATGATATAAATTAATGTGTTAGTCGAAATTTAAAACACACTCTAAAACCTTTCTTAATTCGAATATGGTTTTCTCACACATTTTTATGAGGTGCGCATATACGCATTTTAAAAGTGCAAATCTGATAAAGATCGCTTTACTTTGACCCTTCATGAAGTGCAGTGATATGAACATAATCTCGAGACACGCTTTTAACAATTACCAAATATTTTAGGTGTTTGATTTTGGCCCCCAAAAAAGGCTAAAACAAACCGAGTGCAAAGTCAAATGACCATTCACATAATCAATCTTCAACAAAATTGCGTTTTGAGCTTGGTCCAAAACGAAAGGAAAATAAAAATTGGGGAAAGAATGAATAATGATAAGCGTGCACTTAAGGTATAATTTGTAGTCCATAATCATATTTTTGTTTATTTTATTCTCAAATTTATTTTCCCAATAGAAGTTTATATTTTGAGTATGTTTCTTGGATATTTATATATCTATCGTTATACAGAAGAAATAAATTATAACTATCATACAAAATAAAAACAAAAAGGACTTATCACTAGACCCGGCCGGCGGTTCGGAATCGAACCGAACCGGCCGATTTCCGGTTCCACACTTAAGTGGAACCGGAAAGTCGAACCGAACCGGAACCGAACGGTTCGGTTCCGGTTCGGTTCGGTTTATTTTTTTTTTTTAATTAATTAAAATAAAAAATTGAGAGGAGTCAAATCATTAAATAAAAAAAATTTATTAATTAAAAAAAATGAGATTAAATTTATAAATAAATAAAAAATTATTACATTGAAGAGCTTGAGCTTAAATTTTTTAAAATTTAAGTTGCCTACGTATCCTCCAAGGGTGAGAGGAATCAAAGCTCACGTAGTTCCATTACAAGTTTAAGACATATCCCCTTTGTAAATTATAATTTTACATTTATCAATCATCATTATCAGTTGATCCTTCGGCTCCGGGTCCGCAGCTTCGCTTGCACTTGTTGCAGAAGCATTATCGAACAAATCTTCAAAATCATCGGGGGCATCTTCTTGTTGTCTCAGATCAGCTCGAGTCCAATCATCCACACAAGCTGTTGCTTCTAGAGTGCTTGGATGTAATGAAGATCGCCTAGCTTCCAATATATTACCTCCCAAGCTGAAGGCTTGCTCAACCGCAACGGTGGAAATAGGTGCTGCCAATATCTCTTTAGCAATAATAGATAAAACATGATATATATTTTGATGCCGGTTCCACCATTCAAGGATTTTAAAATTTTTACTGCATAAACTTTCATTAGAAAACTCAAAATTTGTAGATAAATAATTATCTAATTCAGGGTTATTAGTTGTTGTCGTATCCCTAGATTTTTTATTTCGTTGTAATAACCAACGATCCCCTGCGCTAAGTCTTGGTTGAATTACCGGTTCGCTACTACTAGACTGACCTATTGTTCCTAAGTTATATCTTACAATATAATCATTAAATAAAATAATTAAATCACTTTTTAAATTCGTCATTATGCTCGTAATATCAATGTCATCTAATATTCCTAAATAACCATAGTAAGCTTGTAAACCACCATTCAAACCTTCTAATTTAAATCTAGGATCAAAAACAGCAGCAATAAGATAAAGTAAAGGAATTTCTCTAAAATAATTCAACCATTTTACCTTCATAACAGTAATGGCTTCGAGCAAAACAATATCATTAGGGTCGTCACTGTCAACATGTTCATCGAGAGTGCCAACAATATTCAAACTTTCAAGAAGAAATAAATGTGCAGTGGGATAATAAACACCGCTAAAAACTAAAGTAGCATCATTAAAAACTCTTAAAATATCTAAAATTCTTTCACAAATATCCCATTGACTAGGATAAAGTGTGATATTTTGAACATGTTGAGAAAAAAAACTACATAATGCATCTTTGTATTGAAGTGCTTGACATAAAAGAAAATAAGTAGAATTCCAACGTGTTGGAACATCTCTAGAAAATTTAATCGGTTTAATACCATTTATTTTACAAAACTTGGTCCATTCCCTCCTAACTTGAGAATATGACCAAATACAGTTAAGTGCCGTTTTAATAGGATCAAGGAAATGAGATAATAATTTTAGACCGTCTTGCACACATAAGTTTAGGACATGACATGTACAACGAATATGAAAAAATCGACCCCCTAAATTTGGTTGACATATTTCTTTTAAATCATTGATGGATGCAGTATTTGCAGATGCATTATCAAATCCAATTGTTAAAATTTTTTCTCCTAAACCATATTCATCAAAAATTACCTTCATCATTCTATAAATATTATGTGCAGTATGTTGGTCATCAAAAACTCTAAATGCAATGAGTCGTTTTTGCATAGTAAATGATGCATCAATCCAATGACAAGTCACACCCATGTATGAGTGTGTTTGCCAATGGTCACTCCAAATATCAGAACATATAGAAATACGACCTTTCATCTCTTTAAATATTTCATTTAAAATAATTTTACCATCTTTATATAATTTGAAAATATGACGTTTTGTTGTGTTTCGAGTCATTCTACATGCAGCAGGGTTTAAAGCATTATGCACGTAATTAGTAAAATGAAGTTTTTCACCAAAGCTTAAAGAAAGATGTGCCATACATGTTAATTTCGCAAAGTCTTCTCTATTTTTTGCATCAGAATATTTAAATAAATCTACACTACTCGTACCTCTACTAGATGATGCGTACCTTGCCATTTGAGTCTGCGTCATATCAATGCCAAATTCAACCGGATGATGTTTCTCCATGTGCTTGATCATATTTCCGTATCCACCAGAAAATTTATAGATAACCCCACAATAGTTGCAAATTGCTCGTTGTGAACCATCGTCTAGGCGTTCCAAATTAAAATGAATTTTGAAAATATCGGAGGACCGAGCCTTAACTTCTCTTCTCCGTGATTGTGCACTGACACTGGGGCCGCTCTCTTGGGTCGACATATTTGACATTATGTTCTCGGATGAGCTTGCCATTTGAATAATTGCGATGCGAATGCCGAATGTCTCACAAATTAATTAACAACTAAAATAAGAGAATTGTATTGAAGTAAGATTGAGAATAAGAGATTTATAGAAAATGAGAGAGTTGAGAAATTGGTGTGATGAAATTATGAAATTTGAATCCTATTTATAGAATTTTAGAATTTTTTTTATACCAAAAATGCCCCTAAATATAACCGTTTTATTACCGTTATTAGGGGTACATTAGTAATTTTTTATTTTATATAATAAAAAAAATTTTAGAATTTTTTTTTTAATTTTTTTTTTGGCAGGGAGCCAAACGGCTCCCTGCATCCCCCAACGGCAGTAGCCGTTGGGGGAATAAGGCCCCCAACGGCTACTAGCCGTTGGGGGCCTTAGGGTTCCTGTTGGAACCCTATAGTTCCAACAGGAACCCGACGGTTCCAACCGGAACGTTCGGTTCCGGTTGGAACCGTCCGAACCGGTGGAACCGTACGGTTCCACCGGTTCGAGTTGGGGTGGAACCCCAACCGAACCGGTCCCATTCCGGTTCGGTTCCGGAACCGGAACCGTGGCCGGGTCTACTTATCACTATCTAAAATTGCAGCTTAATAA
>SKCR01005437.1:0-25896 GCA_019454045.1 Zanthoxylum bungeanum | reverse complement strand
TATATTAGACGAAATTAGATTTCGACGCGGAATTAAAATTAGATTTTAATTCGGGCAAACGAGTTAATTTAGAATTATTCGTTAGCGACGTAAATAATATTTCGGTAGTCGCAATTATTCGATTGAATTAACGTCGCGACGTAAGCTCGGTATTTCGGAAATATCGAACCCGAACGCGTGAGGCACGTGGGCCCACTTTCATTGGGAAACGTGTGGGGCCCACATGACACATGTCATTCTAATGCTTTGCATGTAGATTGTGTACATTGCACTCAATGTCATTGCATGGAGTTTGAGTGTTTGACACTACGAAGCCATTGCATGTTATGTGTCATAATTTTATTATTAATTTAATGAAAATTATGGCATAAATATAAATTGATTTTTGGTAAATCATTTTAAGACAATACAAAACCTTCTTCTCTCTATTTTTTCTTCCTCTTCTCACGCCCAAAACTGAAACATGTTACTGGTTTGGAACCAATTTTGGCGTGGACTTTAGGGAAGCAAAGAGTGGATTTTCATGGTGGAAATTCAAGTGCTAGCACACTACGAGTCTTGCGAAGGTGGTAGGGAGGTTCACCATGAGGCGGGATTCATCCGACGGAGTTTGGAGCTTCGTTTTGAGACCCGAAACTGCCAGACAGTGAGCATGGACTGCGCAGTGGGCTTACAAAGGCAGTGCGTTTTTGGGCATGATTCGTCTTAATCGACATAACCGATCAATGTAAGTATTCGCTATCTTCGTTGGTGTATTCACGCATGTTTTCATGTCTTGTTTGATCTTGGGACCTTAGATAATTACCAACATACGCTTCACGCATCAGCCCCCCTCAATGCAGCCCCTACTTCACGCAGCAGCCCCCACAACTGCCCCTGACCATCAACGTAAAAAACATTTCATTCAGCCTTCAAACTCAAGCCTAATGACCGGCGAAACACACACGTATAACGCAAGCGCACGTATGTTCAAGTATATAAAAATATCGATCCCACTGAGGATAATTCCTATATGTTATTAATTATTGAATCTATTTATTTACAGATATCTAATTGAGGGATAAGAGAATGATACTTGGTTGATTGGTGATTTGTGTGTTGCAAATAAAAAATAAATAAAAAAGACAAAAGAAAATACTAAGGAAAATAACAAAAGACACAAAGATCTAGGGTTTGTGAAATGATTCTAATATCTTTTAAAAGATGAAGGGATTATTTTATGTTTGTGTAATAAATCAGTTTACTAACCTGAATTATGCAAAAGCCTCTGTCGATGGTCAGACGCAAATACCCAGTTTAACCCAATTGAACCATATGTCTATGTCAACCAAATTATCTGGATTCATTAAGTTTAAGTTCCAATTATGGCTACCCCCGCACGACTGACTGGTATATGTCTATCCTGTAAGGAAATCTATTAAAGGGTTATCTATCCTCAAGGAAGATCGTGAGCTATTAAGTCTAAGGCTTAAACCTAAAATCCCTATGTCTAGTTCATTTTAGATTTACCACATCAATCTTATTGGTGATCAGGGAACAAGAAGCATTAAGCTTAAGACTTATAAGTAAACCTTTAAATACCCAAACTATAAAAATAACCCCTTATAAACCGGTGATATTAGAATCATCACAACCCTAGATAACTAACACATAACTAGGGCTAGTAAAAACTTAAAAGTAAAAGACATAAAGTAAAAATGCTGAAAAGTAAAAGACATAAAGTAAAAGCTGAAAAGTAAAATAAAATAAAATTCTAAGGTAAAGGAATTACTTTTACTATTTACTATTTTAGATATCTCCCATAAAATAATATATAAATTTGTGATAATATTACCAACCGACCAATCTGGCGGTATCCTTAATTAGTCAGGTTTAACCAGATAAAAATGAATTACCAACTGACCAATCTGGTGGTATCCTTTTTAAGTCAATATTTTAAATAGTGATTATATTATTTAAGGGAGATTAATCTAAATAGTAACAGTAAAAGAATTACCTTTCACCCTAGCTGGGGAAGTACTTCCTCATGGTGAATAGTAAAAACTGTAAAAAGTAAAAAAAAAGTAAATTACAATATTAATAATAAAACGTAATTAAAATTATTTACAAAACTAAAAACTAAAAACTAAAAACTAAAAAAAAACAAAATGCTGTGATTGGTTGATGATGACGTGGCAGTTTGACTCGGTCAACTTGGTGATGTGGATGATGACGTGGAAATGACATGGAATGACACATGGCACACGTGGCAATGATGACTGTCAGCACCGTAGGATTATGACACGTGGCACGGCGCATTTTAGCAGATCGGCTGTGATGGTGACACGTGTCACGGCGCATGTTAGCAAAGTCAACTTTTCTCAGATTCTGATTTGTGTACCCGGCGCACGTTAGCACTGTTCGGCGCACGTTAGGTGTCGCGACGTTGAAGGTCTTGACGTCGCGACGCGAGAATTTACCGAAAATGCCCTTTTCGTCCAATTTTCACTGTTTTGGCCCAAATCACCTCCAGAATGTCCTGAAATTTTATTTATCTACAAAATAACACAAAACACATCAAAATATTCATAATACTGAAGAAACTATACAAAATATAAGGTTAAATGAATAGGAAATAATGATAGATTTACCACTCATCACACCCCCAAACCTAACATTTTGCTAGTCCTCGAGCAAAACACAGAATAAAATAGCATAAACATCTTTAAAATAAAATTTAACTAAGCCACTTTCGTAGGGATCACGGTTGCATTTAGCGTATGCAACAAGCCTTTAAACCCCTAGGTGTCCCTAGTGGACGAGTTATAGCCTCGTGAGGGTTTACAGCAATGCTACCCACAAACATTTTATAAAAGTAAAAAGGTAGTGAAACTAATGCACACAAAAGCAAAAAGACAAGTGAAAAAGAATAAAGATGTTAGTGACTAATCAGGTGAAACTTCTACTCCAAGTTACTAGTTGTTTTGTTTCTTTCTAAATTACAGAATAAGTAAATTCTCCGATTATTTTTACCATTCTTCATATACACATCAACAAGATATTAATCAACTCATTTTTGCCCACAACAGTCATAAGTGCAGTTGATAAGAGAGTAATATTTTTGTCCTAAAGTTCTACAGATTTCACACCTTTTGGTAGCAATGGAATAATTTTTCTGATTTTCTGATTTTTTCTTTGATTTTTTTTTCTATTTTTTATTTATATACAATATCTTCCATCTATATAACGAGTGTTGGGTCTGTGGCTCCCAAACCAGTTGGCTTTAGGGCACCATGTGTTAAGACACCCCTATGGACTTAATTACTCAGATTTCAGATATATATATTTTTGCAACATCTTTGATCCATGTAGCGTGCTTTGGGCCAGTGACTCCCAAACCAGTTGGCTTTAGGGCACTAGGTGTTAAAACACCCCTACGGACTTAATAACTCGGATCTCGGATTTTTTTTTTTACTCCACTGCTTTTTGAGATGCTTCCTCCAATTAAACTAGAGCACTGAATATTACAAACTTTTCAATTTTAACTCATGTCCGTATGTTACTATATATGTTGATAATACTTGTCAACTGAGCATATGAAGATCCATTTTAGTCCGTTTTATGGCGAATTCACAAATTAAATAATTCAAAATGAATAAACAAAAATTAACTTATTTCGAAAATAGGCTTGAGATACGTCTCAGGAGTGGAAACTCCTTACTCAGCTATCTCTTACCAATTTCACCTTTTTAGTCAAAATAAAAACAAAAAAAACACAAAATATTTTTATAATTTTTTTGAAAATTTTTCAATTTTTTTTTGTATTTTTCGAAAAATTTTGGACAAAAAAAAAAAAAAACACACAAACTAAAAACAATGTACTGATCAATTAATTTCGTCCCCCAAACCTAAATGAGACATTGTCCCCAATGTCTTAAACAGTAAAATGAGAGTTAAGAAGGTCGTACCTGGTTAGCTGAAAATCTACAGGAAATTAAAGGTTAAGATCGAGATTAATCTGACGCCTCTTACCACGATCGTCCTCGGACCAATTTATCTTTGAAAGGATGGGGTCAACTTGTGGTTCATAGGCTATGAGTTGGTCTATTAGATCCGGAGCAGTTCTGGCAGTAAAGAGTAGTTCTTTAAAAGGTTTTGACACGAACCCATTTCTCTGAGCATCATCAAGAAACACACAAAGAAAATCATAAAATCCATCAACGTTAAGCAGTCCAAGCGGTTTCTGGTGTATGTTCAGGTTCGCCCAAGATAGAACTATACAAATTTCCTCCAATGTGCCCAAGCCACCTGGCAAAGCGATAAAAGCATCATCACGGTTAATCATTTCTACCAAACGTTCAGACATACCTGGCACGATCAGTTCCTCTCCGTTTGATGATCCAATAAGATTGTCCTCTGCCAAGGGTTTTAGGATGATTCCCAAAACGTGACTGCCTCCTTCCTGTACAGCCTTTGAAACGATCCCCATAAGTCCAAGATTGCCTCCGCCATATATTTAGTGCATATTCCTTGCTGCTAAGACTCGACCCAATTCCTGTGCTGCCTCTACGTATTGTGGCTTAGTACCAATACTAGTAACGCAAAACACACAGATGTTTTCAACTCGTCTTCTTGAAGTGACTTCCATTTTTTATGTATTTCTTTCTCAAATCAGGATGCCTTCCAAAGTGCAATGACGGGCTGATTTTATAGTACCTGAAACAGGTGAGTAATAATAGCACTAGTATCTTCCAGAGGAAGCTTATAAGCTAAAGAACAAAATGAATCGTGAAAGGTCAAAAAGTCTGGATCATGTCTACGAAAATAAAGAGAATTACAACATAAAAGTGAATCAAAGCAATAATTAAGGCAACAGAATTGTGTACGCAATACGCCACTCGTTTAGTATAAATTCATTAGGATGCGTCTCAAGAATCCATTCCTTATTCAGCCATCGCTAATGAATTAGCTTTCATTTTTGCCAAACACCATTCCTTTTGTCTAAAAATGCTCCGTTTGTGCTTTTCCCTACAAAAATAACACACAAAATTAAAAAATTCAACAACATGTATACACAAAATATAAAACAGAAATTACAACAAATTGCATGGGTTGCCTCTCTGCTAGTGCTAAATTTTTCGTCTTCAGCCAGACGTAACTGAAATTCATCTGTTAAGGAGGTTTCAATGTCGTTTTAGATGTCCGATCATAGACAATCCCGTGAGCGTTGCTTTTGAAGGGTCTCTTCCAACGGTAAAGTGGCAAAAAGAGTTTTGTCCCATTCAGTGCTCGTGCCACCTTTTTGATCTTTGTTAATCCAGTGGTTCGTGAAAAGAAAGAAAGAAAATCAGGAGGTCTCATATGGTGCTTGACTTGGAATGGGAGTTCCATTCTGTCAAGCTTCTGGGCGATATCTTTGATTTGTACTCCCCAAAACAGCGATGTTTCTCCTGAATGCTCTGGATCTTTTTTAAGGTCAGACATTTGCTATTCCATTTGCTCTGCTTCTAGTTCCACCTTTTCTTCACAGATGTATTGTAAAATTTTTGTATTCAGCTCTTCATCTGTCATCTGTGAGATACATGCTTCAAAATTGTCAACCTGAGGATGCAAAGATGTTTCTGACATTAGGTTTTCATCCTCTGATACGACTGGAATGGATGGTTCAGATAGATATTCTTCAAACATCAAGGTAAAGCATGCTCCAAGATCTTCATTTTGAGGTTTGAAAGTTTGATCCTCCGTTGTTGGTACAGTTGGTACAAATAGATCAGCTTCATCCTCGTTAGAATCTGAATAATAAAAGTCAAATTGAGACTTTGTCGGTTCGGGCTCCTGAACTGATACCTCTGGTTGTTGATACTGCTCAGCCTCCTCCTCTGTTAAGGTGTCATTGTGGATCTCTTGGTACTCGAAGGCTTCATCAGTGTCATCTAAAAATGGTTCTTGAGGTATGATGTTCTGGTTTTCTGTTAATTGTCTCATTTGATCTGTCATCCTCTGAAGGAATTCTGATTGTCTCTGAATTTGTGCATATAATTGAGCTTCCCGTTCTTCGAGCCAATATTTGAGCATGTGAATCAACTGATTTTCCTCTGATGGTTCTGATTGTTGATGGAAATCATAGGTAGATGGTGGATAAGATGAAAAATGTGGTTCTGTGAAATGTGATGGCTCGTCATACCATGAAGGATCTTGATAGCTCTGCCACCCTGGATGGTAGTTGTATTTGCAGTAATCTCTAGGGTGGTTACCATTACATATGTCACATCTCCCCATTGCGTTCTGTTGAGCAAATGTGGTATTGCTTAGTTCTGGCATCCAGTGATAATTGTTGGGCTGGATAACAGGCCTCGGAAAATCGGACTGTTGCTCCCAGATTTGGGGTGTATCTTCTTGTAAAGCTCGTGATCTCTCAATCTCCCAATAGTGTTCCATTTTTTCAATCACCTGAAAATACAATAAAGAAATAAAAATTACAGATAAAGAAAATTAGATACAAGTAAATTAGATAGCTTCAAAATTAATAACTCAAGAAAAATAAGTCCCCGGCAACGGCGCCAAAAACTTGACCGGTGTAAACACACACGTATAACGCAAGCGCACGTATCGTTCAAGTAGTATAAAAATATCGATCCCATTATGACTTAATTCCTACTATTGTTATTAATTATTGAATCTATTTATTTACATATATCTAATTGAGGGATAAGAGAATGATTGCTTGGTTGATTTGGTTGATTGTAGTTTTGCAAAATAAATAAATAAATAAAAAGACAAAGAAAATACTAAGGAAAATAATAAAAGACACAAAGATCTAGGGTTGTGAATGATTCTAATATCTTTTCAAAGATGAAGTGATTATTTTATGTTTGTGTAATAAATCAGTTTACTAACCTAAAACACTAAATTTTGCAAAAGCCTCTGTCGATGGTCAGAAGCAAATACCCAGTTTAACCCAATTGAACCATATGTCTATGTCAATCAAATTATCTGGATTCATTAAGTTTAAGTTCCAATTATGGCTACCCCCGCCCGACTGGTAAATGTCTATCCTGTAAGGAAATCTATTAAAGGGTTATCTATCCTCAAGGAAGATCGTGGGCTATTAAGTCTAAGGTTTAAACCTAAGATCCCTATGTCTAGTTCATTTTAGATTTACCACATCAATCTTATTGGTGATCAGGCAACAAGAAGAATTAAGCTTAAGACTTAATAAGTAAACATTTAAATTACCCAAACTATAAAATAACCCCTTATAAACCGGTGATATTAGAATTCAACACAACCCTAGATAACTAACATATAACTAGGGCTAGTAAAAACTTAAAAGTAAAAGACATAAAGTAAAAATGCTGAAAAGTAAAAGACATAAAGTAAAAGCTGAAAAGTAAAAGAAAATAAAATGCTAAGGTAAAAGGAATTACTTTTACTATTTACTATTTTAGATATCTCCCATAAAATAATATATAAACTTGTGATAATATTACCAACCGACCAATCTGGCGGTATCATTTATTAGTCAGGTTTAAACCAGATTAAAATGAATTACCAACCGACCAATCTGGCGGTATCCTTTTTAAGTCAATATTTTAAATATTGAATATATTATTTTTAAGGGAGATTAATCTAAATAGTAATAGTAAAAGAATTACCTTTCACCCTAGCTGGGGAAGTTACTTCCTCATAGTGAATAGTAAAAACTGTAAAAAGTAAAAAAAAGTAAATTATTATATTAACAAAACGTAATTAAAATTATTTACAAAACTAAAAACTAAAAAAAACTAAAAACTAAAAAGAACTAGAGAGAGAAACTCTCTCTTTATATAGAATAGAATAGAGAGAGTGGTACAACAAATTCTGAAATTTGAAGCTGAATTTATAGGCGCGGGTAGGCTTCGGGCGTCGCGACGCTGAGCCCTTTGGCGTCGCTACGCCAGCTTCTATCGATGTGGCACGCTCTGGTTCGTCGATTTGCAGATTCTGGATAAGCTGATAAGGTGACACGTGGCGAGGTGGTTGGGCTTCAATTATTGTGACACGTGGCAGCTTCTGATTGGTCGATGAGATTCTTATCCGCCACGTGTCAGATAAGGATTAGATACTCAATGATTGATGCTGATGTGGCGGTGACGTGGCGGTGCGTGGGAAAGAGACTGTCGGCACCATAGAATTGTGACACGTGGCATGCTGTGATTGGTTGATAATGACGTGGCAGTTTGACTCGGTCAACTTGGTGATGTGGCTGATGACGTGGCAATGACATGGAATGACACGTGGCGCACGTGGCGATGATGACTGTCGGCACCGTAGGATTATGACATGTGGCACGGCGCATTTTAGCAGATCGGCTGTGATGGTGACACGTGTCACGGCGCACGTTAGCAAAGTCAAACTTTTCTCAGATTCTGATTTGTGTACCCGGCGCACGTTAGCACTATTAGGCGCACGTTAGGCGTCGCGACGCGGGAATTTACCAAAAATACCCTTTTCATCCAATTTTCATTGTTTTGGCCCAAATCACCTCCAGAATGTCCTGAAACTTTATTTATCTACAAAATAACACAAAACACATCAAAATATTCATAATACTGAAGAAACTATACAAAATATAAGGTTAAATGAGTGGGAAATAGTGATAGATTTACCACTCATCACCTAACAAATCAACCCTCAACTTCTCACACAGTCAGCCCTCTCCACCGACATAAACAACAACCAGTAAGTCCTCACAACAGCCCCTACTTTACGTAAATAAGTCAACCCTCACACCTGCCCTATAAACAACGACACACCTCACAGCAAGCCCTCAAATTCACACTCAAAACACCCACACACGGAACTCATTCAAGACACAAGCAACAAAATCCCCCTCACTCACGGCAAACAACAACAACACAAGAAAACAAAAACCTAAGCACACGGCAGCAACAAGAGCAGCTCACCAACGTGGACAACCCTTCACTAAAGCACTAAAGCAAATGAACAAAATCTGCTTGGACGTGAGGCAGACGCAGACCAACACATGCAGCATTGACGTAAAGAACAGCCTCTGCACCAATGAAACAACGGCCCCCAAAGAACCCCTGTATCACCGAAACAACAGCCCCAAACTGCACCCTTAAATTACCGCAAACTGCGGCCAGAACACCCCTTTAATTACCGCAAACTGCAACCACAAAACAGTCCTTATATAGCCAAAAACAGTCCAAAAAAAAGCAGCTCAAAACAGCAAAGAACAAAGAAAATAGCAGCCCAAAACAGCGAAGCAATGAAAGAAAATATTGAACCGATGAACCGGAAAAGTTACGGAGCATTAACCCTTCCGGTGACGTCCCAACGCACTCCCGAGAAGCGACTTAAAAGGTAAGACGTGAGGGGATCCTTTGTCATATTTTATTTTGTCGTCCTGGAAACGGCATGCTTGGTTGGACGTGGAATACGTCCAACCAGGTATGCGAAGTCCTACATTGAAAACGGCCAAATACATTTGGTCGTATATTTATTGTTCCATATTTATTTCGTATAATTAGTCTTTTATTATTTCGCATTTAATTTACGTTTATTGTTGCTTTAAATTTCCGCATTTCTTAATTTAATGAGTTCATGAGATTTTGTGATTGCCGTTATGTCGATTTACTTTTATGCATGCAAACTTAGATATAGGTTATACTTTTATGCATGCAATCTTAGATATAGGTTATTCTGGCATATGTATGTTGTGTAGATTCGGTTATATTATCGCATAAATCCTTTCATTACAAGTGGCATAAGTAAGGGACCATTCTGAACCCAACGGTTTGAGGTCTTCCCTTGCGAGGGGTGAGTGCGGCCTTAAATCATTTCCCAGTTCACACTAGGTGGCGACTCCATTTTATTTCTCCGGTTTAGTCCCCCGCGGGCTACTCCGTACTCCCGACCGGGCCGTGAACTTGGAACAGTGTTGCCGATTTCTATGTTCTACAGTTTAGCGACTCAACTAGGGATAAAGAATCGGCCCCGAAATAATGTCTTGTAATGATTGTGATTTGTGCTTTAGTTAACCATGTCTACCGTGGGTTAAATGAGGTTTAATCAAAGGCATTATTAAAACTAGGTAATGGTTTGGTGTCTTCCTTCATTCACTACTTTTCTATAAGGAAAAGCTGTGAAGGCACCTAAATAATCATTACCCGCAGCTCACTGTGACAGACTAATTTGGAGGACTTGTTGTTTATTCCTGTCACCAAGGCGATAAGAGCCTAAGAGGCTTGGGTATTTAAGAGTGTTCACTCCACCCTCCCCCTGGGGAATCTACAATAGGAAATCCTGCCGGCGGGAGCCTTTGTCTATGCCCCCATAAACCCGCATATGAACTATAGTTGTAGGACCAATAGAAACTATTCTGTTATGCTTGCGTTTAGGACCATCGTCATTTGGATTCAGTTGGACTTTTTATCATGAGGTATGGGCTTATTGGGCCATTTAAACTGTGACGAGTCCATGCTTTATGGCAATCGGGCCAAAAGCTTCTAAAATGTCGATGGGCCATTTTGCGTTTAGGCCTCTTATCATTTGCACTCATTTAGCCATGTTATCGCAAAAGTGTAAACCTGTTGGGCCTTTTCAACTGGGATAAGTTTGCACCGTACAATAGTATGATTGAATGCTTTAAAATGATGATGGGCCGACTTATATATTCCATACATCACACGCATCTCATGCATCTCATGCATACACGTATCATGTTAACCCATGTGTCTTAAAAGCCATCATAGATACCCGTTGGGTTAGGAAAGAGGGAAGACTCATCAAAAGGCTGTTATCGAACATAAGCGAATCAGTTAACGAGGGATCTCATATGGATCAGCTGGATACTAGTCTCACTAAGGTTACCGAGCAGTTGTAAGCTTTGACCACCGCTATGGCTAATATGGTTGTGCTCCGTGTTGGGGGAGGCTCTGATAATGTGAGGGTGATGACCCTATAAACAGATTGAATGATGATATCCATGTCTTTGATGACAACATGGCTAAGTATGAAGCATGCGCCTTTGGACTGACAACATTGATAAATTTGAAGGCTAAGAACGTGGAAGTGTACGGAGACTCGATTTTGGCAGTCCGAAAGATGCAAGGAGAATGGGAATTGAAAGAAGAACGGTTGAAACCCTACTTGTTCCACCTCAGGAGTCTGGCACAGGCCCTCCCAGATTGTAAATTCCAGCACTTGCCATGAGAAGAGAACCAAATGGCAGACGCGTTGGCTACCATAGCTGCAACTTTGGAAAATCCGGAGAAGTTGGTGATGAGACCTCTAGTATTGACAACAGCAAGCAGACCTGTTTACGAGATAGAAAGGGTATTGGAAGTAGATGTCGATGATGGAAAACCTTGGTACTATGATATTTAGCGATACTTAGAACACAAAGAACTCCCAGAAGAGGCAAGCAGAAATGACAAGATAGCCATCCAGAAGTGGGCTTCTCAGTATGTGAGTTTGAAGGGAGAACTATACAAGAGACAAGCGAATGGCATCCAGCTGAAGTGTTTAAGAAAAGAAGAGGCTCAGAAGGCAATGGAAGAAGTACATATCGGGGTATGTGGACCGCACATGAATGGATTGAACTTGTCCCGCAAGATAGCGAGACAAGGCTTTTATTAGTCGACCATGGAAGCTGACTGCGCGAAGCTGGTAAAACACTATCATGATTGTTAAACGCACGGTAATTTGAATCATTTGCCGCACACAGAGTTGCATGGGCTATCAGAGCTGTGGCCTTTCTCAGCATGGGGAATTGACATGATCGGAGAAATTCGACCACACACATCAAATGGACATCGCTTAATAGTAGTGGCAGTATACTACTTCACGTAATGGGTGGAAGCCGAATCATTTTGCAACGTTACAGCAAAGGCAGATGGTGAAGTTTATAGCCCGGAACCTCATATGTCGATATGGAATGCCGCATCACGTAGTAACGGACAACGGAGTCCAGTTTCAAAGAGAAACAAAAGCAATGCTACAGAGGTACGGGATAGGACATCACAAGTCGTCACCGTACAGACCGCAGGCAAATAGAGCAGTCGAGGCAGCCAATAAGACAATAAAGAAGATGTTATCCAAAATGATGGAGAATTACAAAGATTGGGTCGATAAGCTACCGTACGTCATGTGGGGATACAGAACTTCTGTGAGAACAGCAACGGGAGCCACACCTTACTCTTTGGTCTATGGAATGGAAGTGGTACTGCCAATGGAAGTTGAGATACAGTCCATGAGGGTATTAGCAGAAACAGAGTTACTAGAATATGAATATGCCTTGCAGAGATTTGAACAGTTAGCATTGCTGGATGAGAAGAGAATAAAGTCATTGCATCACATGCAGATATACCAGAAGAGGTTGGCTTGAGCATTCAACAAGAAGGTGCATCCTACAAAAATCATAAAGGGTGATCTGGTGTTTAAGCAGTCGGAGCCGTCGACGACAGACCCGAGAGGAAAGTTCAGACCCAACTGGGAAGGACCCTACATAGTCCAGAAAGTAATGGCAAATAGGGCAGTGAGACTGTCAGATTGAGAAGGGAACGAGTTCGTCAGGCCAATCAACGCGGACAGACTGAAGCAATATTTCACCTAAGGAAGAAGAGACAGCGCAGTTACTGGGAGAACTGGCAAAAGACCTAACCCAACGAGATAGGAAATTCATCCATGCATGCATGCATGCACGTAACATACTTGTAATTTTTGTGTTTGTTATGTGTTTACAGGTTTCAGATAAAATAGAACTGCATAATCACCAGAAGAGAACCAGCAGGAGGAAACTATAAGCAAACCCAGGGGGCGATGAGAGACATGCGTAGGCACATGGCGCCAAGGAGCACAGTAAGGGTCTAACCCATCAGGAACATTGAGTACCTCCACACACGCATACATACGCATCGCATGCACGCATTTTTATTCTGTTGTTTTGTTTCTCTTCATAGGTCTCGAAGAAAAGAAGGAAAAGCGGCAAAATACAAGCAAACTGAGAGCAACAAAATAGTATCAACAGTTTTCAGAAATTGATCCCCAGGGTTAAGTCCCACATATAATCATCAGTTTTGGAATGAACCCTCGGGGTGAGGCCCGCGCTACCAGCAGTTTTTTAGAATGAATCCCAGGGGCGAAGCCCACATTATTAGCGGTTGAAGAATTCCAGTAAAGTGAAAAAAAACAGAAATTCAAAATAAAAAATAATAAATAAAAAAAAAGAGAAAGAAAGAGACGAAAATACCATATCATGTTGAGTACGAGGAAGAAATCACAGAGTATGATCAAGACATCTAGGATGGTTAGACCCACTGATCCAATTCTCCGAGACAAGATCATCGAATTGGCTTACTTAAGGACTAAGCTGTGAAAGAACCTTGGCACACATACACTGGGAGTCTAGTTCAGATCACTCGCTCAGGCCGTCAGATTTGAGCGTATCAAGTACTTTGAAGGTTCTCTGGTTTCGACACGAAGCATCCTTTGAGGACGAAAATATATTTAGCTATCGGGATTATCTCGTGAGAAGTAGTATTTTTGAAAACAACAAAAGAACAGAAAGATGGATCAAGTCTGGTGGCGACTAGCCCACTCTTTTCTCATACAGCGCGGTTCGGGGATGAACCACCATCAGTATCAGTTTTGGGGATAAGTCATAGGGATGAGGCCCACATCATCAGTATAAGTTTTTGGGATGAGTCCCAGGGTTGAGGCCCATAAATCATCAGAACGCCGGGTATGGCACTCCGGGTATTGAGACACAACCGCGATGCCTATGGCACTCAGGGTATGGAGACACAACCACAACGCCTCGGGTATAGGGTTTATCACGCCGGGAATGACACTCCGGGGTATGGAGACACAACCGCGACGCCTCGGTATGAGGTTTAGCACGCCAGGTATGGCACTCAGGGTATGGAGACACAACCGCGACACCTCGGGTATGGGGTTTAGCACGCCGGGTATGGCACTCCAGGGTATGGAGACACAACCGCGACACCTCAGGTAGGGGGTTTAGCACGCCGGGTATAGCACTCCGGGTATGGAGAGACAACTGCGACACCTCGGGTATGGGGTTTAGCATGCCGGGTATGGCACAATAATATCAAAGAACATGTGTTTCCTTTGATGATTTATCATTGGATAAACTAGATTAGAATGGACTAAGAAACACATTACAAAATCAGATTAAAATTTGCTTATTCACGTAAGTGTTTTCACTTTGAAGGTATTGAACAGATATCACAATGTATCATGAACATACGAGTTGATACGAGACTTATAGGGTTGCCTCTAACGTGTTCGGATGAAACTAAAATGGTGAAAAACTAAATTGGGTAAATATTTGTCCACGCGTCGCGACGCAAGACAGGGCGCATAGCGATGCGGGCCATCTAGAGAGGTGCCCAAATTTTTAATGTGCGCGTCACGACGCACGATCCCTTTGCGTCGCGACGCGTCTTGCACCAGAAGCATTTCTGGAAACTTTTCCAGATCACGTCATGACGCGGGGCTATCCGCGTTGCGACGCACTACCAATTTTTGGTCTTAAACCCATTCTTTCATTCTTAATTTGTTCAATATTTTCCCCTATACAATTCACACAAGAAAATGGCCTAAAAACGAATCAAAACACCATCAATGAACAACATCTCAAAACCAAGTCATAACTAACCTAATATCTATTCTTAATCTCATTTCCGAAATCTAACAAATGGAGAATTTTAAATCAATTATTGTTTTCTTATCACTAAACGTTCATAATCATCAATTTGCCACAACTCCATAATGTCATCATTCAATAATTTGTCATAATACCAATATCCAAAACTTGGGTTAATGTTCCTTACCTTCTCTATGTTTGTTTTTCCTTATTTTCCAAGGATGTCATCCCCAACTTGCCTCATCTTTCTTCTTTTCCTTCCATTTTCTTCTTCTTATTCCTTTCTTCTTTCATTTCTTCCTTCTTTCTTCTACATTTTTTCCATCTTCTTCTTTCTCTTTTCTCATTTTAAGAAACATTGAATAGTAGTCCCTTTTTATACTAGGGATCTATTTGCAAATTAATTAATAATGGAAATTTTTGGAAAAATTGAGAAGTTTTGAGACTTTTCTAGATGGGTCCCCGGATATTGTTCATCCAGAATTTTAATCTACGTTTTTGGCTTTCTTTTGATTCGAATTTTAATAAATATTCAACGTGAAAGTGTTAGATCTCGATCTCAGCTTTCCGACGATATAAAATTCATAAAAATTGGAGTTCGTATGAGAAATTTATGGCCCAAATACTATTGGGTGTTCGTAGTGGATTATTATAGAATCCCGCATCGAATTTTCGAAGAATTTACTGTTCATCCATGAAGTCGTTCTGCGAATGTATATATGCTCGGACAAAAATTATATTACGTAACACTCGTCCCGTGGTGTAACAGTATTATAGTCAATGAGTCAACAGTAGTAGGGACCTCCGATCATTACAAATACTCCCCCCTTAAATAGGATTCGTCCTCGAATCCTCTTTAAACTTGGGTTCTTATCATAGATCTCAGGATCATAGGTTCCTTATACTATGTCATCAGAGATTCTATTTGACTTAACAACGAAAATCTCTACCTGACTGAATATTTACCACTTCACTGATAGGCATTGATATTCTCTATCTTCAAACACATGTATCCTACCTCTTGTCGTGCTTGGGTAAGCTACTTGATAGTTCGTGGCTTTAGTGAATATCCCATTAGGTTCTTTACTGAGAAGTATTACCTCGTTCTTGTTTCATAAGATCTTCATTGGGTATTCCTATCTACCGTATTTCTGGACCTTTAGTTGTGCTCAATATTCCCTATCTCTAGGAAATCTCTTTCTTCTAGATCTTTACTTATGCTCCACAATCACTTAACTTGATCAGGTTCTTAGTAGCTGGTACCCTTGACTCTCACTAAAGATTCTGATGTCTTCATACCTGTACTCTGTATTCCTTTTCTCCAATTGTCCAACTTAATCTTAATATTCTTTCTCATCACTTAGCTATTAACTTTCTATATTCTCCTTGCAACCTTCCACTGTTTATGAGCTTCTCTCTTCAAGTTCCAAAATTTATGCTTTTCTATGGGGGCTTGGGGTTTTGTAACTTACAGATATTATGTACCGACGCCGCTTGTACTTAAAATGTTGCTTCTGGATAATTTCCTAGTGGTCCCTCTTGATTGGTTAAAATTCAAGCTCAAGTGGGTGCACTTTGGTACCTAAACAGTATTCTCTGCTATTCATATCGATGTTAGCCATTTAGTTCTGGTTAAAGTTCATACCCTTTCATTCTTTGCTTTCAAAGGTCGTTACTCATATATTTGCCAATATTCCGTAGCTCGAGAATTTATTTTCTATGCCAATTACAGCTTCGTAATAACTTATCTCTTCGTCTCCGTACTATGATACGAATCTACCAAACCACCTATACCCACGGCTAAAACCATCCCAAACCCGTAATGGTTTGGTCATCTTAGACTAGGGCTGGGTACCTTTTATGATTACTTGACCAAACGTTTCCTTATTGTTACTTAGTGTTACTTTTACTTATTAAGTATTCTCTCATACCGTCGTTGTACCTAAACAGCCTCACTCCCTAACTTTCTCTTAGTACTCTTTACATTTTCTGCTTTTTTTCTACTATCTACTGAGAGCTTCCTTGGTCTATGTCTCTACCTTTTTTCTTGAGGAATATCTTGCTTCTTTACATACTCATCATTTCATCAATCCTTGGTTCCTTGGAGTTTCGGTCATTACTTGACTACTACCTTATTTCTGTACCACTCCATTTTAACAACTTCTTTTCTGACTCTCTTGCTCAGAATTATCTATTACTTTTGTTTCATCATTAATATACATCGGAAGATCTTATGTTTTTGGTCTTCATTTACTATACTTTCACTTATTTCTGGGAATATCTTGAGATAACCTTGAAGATCTTTTTCTACGATTGTTGTCCAACAATGGTTGGGAGGGTGGGAGTTTATCCCGAGATCTTCTAATTATGGTGATCTAAATAAAAATACTGCTCATCTATGAGCCTGAGACTCTCGTAAATCAGTATATATGATATCTTTCCTTACATGAGGGCACTACTACTAAAAATTCCTGGTTCGCTTTCTTCAATTTAACTCCTGATCATTTTCATCAATTGATCACTCTATATCTTCTGCAAAATCTTCCCAGCGCCATGCTCCCTAACATCTTCCTCGTACTGCCTCTTTACTCCTCTTTGTTAATTTCTATTACTTAACTCTCTGAAATCGCTATTTTCTTTCTCTGAATACTACTACACTTCCTTAGAAGACTTGTTCTGCTATTAAGTTTTCTTTCGTGTCCCAGTTTCTTAAACTCCTTACTTCTTTACTTTCCTGAAAACTCTATCTACTTCGACTACTCAGGACATCTCCTACTAATCTTTTGATCATATACTGCTCTTTTCCTTGTCTTTCTTCTTAAATCCATGAGACCCTTTATGAATCACTAACTATATTCCCAAGAAGCATTCTCTCTATTCTCTTCGTACTTTTAAGCCTTTACTTCTTCAATGGTTCCTTAATTCTATGTCGACTTCCAGACTTAGCTCGACTTATTGTAGCTTCAAACTATTCTATTTTGTGCTTCCTCTCTATACTTCACTTGAGCTTATCAATTTAGTTGTCTAATCATCTCACTATATATCTAACCTATCCATTGCTCTTCTTTATTGGTCATTTTCTTTAATGGGTTATAACTTAAGAAGTAGGCGTATGTTCACTGGCTTGGTTAGAATATTCACTCATCCTGACTATCTTCAAGCTACATCATCTAAGTCTCTAAACGTACTAAATTTTCTTGACACTTCTCTTTTCCTTTTTACTGTTTTCAGACCCTATCTCTTTAGCTCTACACCATATTATTAAGTCTAGTAATGATTCGTTCTACATGAACCTGATCAACTACTCTTTGTCTTAGGGTCCCGAAACTACTATCAATTTTCCCACGCTATTATCTTCTCACTTTGTTAACTATGTTCCTGAATGTAAAGAATTTCCTTGTTACCTTTCGCGTCCTTTTATATAACTTCCATAACTAAACTTTTGGTTCTCAGTTGTACTACCAATGCTAGTGGTGACTGATACTTCCGGTTACCTCTAGATCTCCAATCTCTCGAGTTTATCCATGTATACTTAACGGATTTCCACTGTCTTGGGCTGATCTATGAGTTCTACTGCATTTGGTCTATCTATAGACTTCTACTAGTCTTGTAAACCTCACTCTTACTCGCCTTAATCTCTGGGTTACCCTGGGTTCTCTTCTTTATACCCTCGAAACTTCCTTGATTCTTCTTATAGGTGGTCTGTCATCTAGGGTTTTCCATTTCTCAAGATAAACTTTCATTGGTTTTCTTACGGTCGCCTATATCTATGCTGGTAGGAATGACTCTATATCTCATCGATTCTTTTCTTTATGTTTCAAGATCCTTGTTCTAGTACTCTATGTCCTGGTAGAGTTTATTATTCATGTAGGGTTGGTATGAGATATGCTCTGTCATGACAGCTTGCTTAACTGGTTATGACATAATGGTGATGATCTGAGTAGGTCGGGGCCTTATTAGAATCCTTGATTATGACAACTAGTCATTTTCCTGTTAATATTCCTCTGATTAGCTTGTGGGCCTAGATTTGGGGATCCTGGAATCTCTGCATGTTTATGGTACCTAACATCTATTAGAAACCTCTACAACTAATCCTGATTTCTTGATTCTTCTGCCTTATAGCTGTTCTTGGTTACTAAGGGAACTCGCTATTTATACTAAATGTTCTAGACTTTTTAGAACAACTAGAAGAATTTCGGAGAAAGAAATGAATTCTTACTTGGAAGGAAAAGACTTTACTTATGTCTACTCGGTATTGTACTCTTATTCGGACTTGCTATATTCTACTTCTCTATTCCAAGTTCTTGTATTATCCTTTATTATCCAACTCTGGGTCTCTGATTCTTACTACTATAGGTTTTTGCATTTTCTTATCTGTCTATTTTCGTACCTCCACCTCTATTTACTTCTGATTGCTTAAATATCTACATTTTATCATTTTACTTCTCTTTCTAACTTTTCTTCCTCTTTCTATTTTCCTTGGTGGGTACTCTTGGAACTCACTATCTCTTTATGTCCCTTTATATTTCTTTGTCTCTGCCTGTCTGTCTAATCTATACATTCTTTATTGCTTCCTTAAAGATCTCTTATTCAATTTTATTAGGTAATTTTTCTTACATTTTTGCTATTTGACTTCATAGCACTGTTTGTACTTATGGTAATAGGCTGAATAACTTCAAAAAGATTCCTAACTTGGATCTAAAGTGAAATCGTTCTCACGAAGAATACTATTTGAATGATCTAAGAAAGCTTGCTAACCTGTCTATGAAACTTTGAGGACGTACGCAAGGATCAGATACTGGAGTGGTAGTGTCTTGCATCCGACCATCCCGGACATACTACGTATACAAAACCCCAACACTCTGCCCAATGTAGTCATTAACTCCATAGACCATACTAACAACATAAGCCTCTGACTTTCTAACCATGTTGATGATTCATATAAGTTATTACAGTGTTGATGATTCATATAAGTTATGTAAGACACGTATAATAAAGATTGCCATTTTATTAATTAATGAAAATATTACAAATACATGTACATATAGCTGTTGGACAATTATGACCCATAGCATAACTATTTGTACAGGTCATGGTGTTGTTGTACAAATTAACTATGTGACAAAGGAAATTGCCCTTTTATCATTTGTAATTGGATTACCTAGATGTAAAAATGATAGAAGGTCCATATGATTAGTTCTGGATTGAGATGATATGAGACAGTATCAATCCACGAAGGTTTAATCATTAAATATCCCTAGTCAGAGTATTATCGAGATTGGACATCGATAATGCGTAAAAGACTAGTATTACACTTGTGCGCGTTGTGGGAGCATAACATCATAGTTCTCATATATTTGGGTATAAGATACTCATGCAAGTGTAATAGGAGGTTGTGTTTATCGATGGTACGGAAACAGCTTCGCTCTGGATAGACCCCTCAGAATTACATTGGTAATATGACTATGTGTTTATGGAAGTACGAATCAGGGTAGGTGTATTTGGTCTTAACCTGAGACTTGCACCGCTAATACTTGCGACAATCAATATACTTTGGTTTTGGTCGTCCAGGGCTTTAACAGGTTCTGTGTACGCCTCTTCTGGGTATATTGAAAATCGTAGTGTATTGGGTGTGATGTCAAGATGGAAGTATCACTCCAGTCATAGTGGAGATGATGATCACATAGGATACGGAACTGGTGCTCTTATGTACTGCAGTCATCGGGATAATATGACTAGGTCATGATTATCCGATTATAGAGACTAGTTACGAGAGATCCGATATGTGCTTCGCACGGGGCATACACAATTCCATCCCCAGGCCTAGCACGTGACATCCGATGCTGGATCGCAATACGCAATACTACGTATACTACGCCTGATATAGATCACATATTCCTATAAGAATATTTCTGGAGAATTGGGTAGGGACGGTGTTTTGCTAGAAGCCAACCATGTCATGTAAATCGGTAAAAACGTAGTACTAGGTACGTACGTGTTCGAATAGTCCGACGATCAGATTTACTGCCAACATATCCGGGGATCTCATGGGTCGCTTCCCGAAGATTCACCGATGACGTATGACTCCCACATAATTAATCTAGGATTAATTATTAGAGAGTGAAAATTAATCTGGGATTAAATACATAGATATTTTATCTGGGATAAAATATTAATTAAAGATAAAGAACGATTAATTTGGAATTAATCGATAAAATAATATATTCGATATATTATACGAAATTAGATTTCGACGCAGAATTAAAATTAGATTTTAATTCGGGCGAACGAGTTAATTTAGAATTAATTCGTTAGCGACGTGAATAGTAATTTTGCTAGGAAAAATTATTTAATTGAATTTGATTTAATTATGGCGCAACGGAAAATTCGTTAATTCGGAATTAGCGAACCCGAGCCCGGTAGTGTTTGCGGGCCCACTCGCATTTCGAATTCAAGTGCGGCCCACAAGTCACATCACGCGTCACATCGTACATCATTCAAGTGATGGATGTCTTGTCACTTTGAGTGATTGACAACCAGTCACTATTCATGAGTGATGTGATTTGTTGGATTGCATTTATCCCAATTTTGCCTCCAAATTGTCTATGCTTTTTGGAAAAGCTTTGACTAGTTTTTGGTATATGTTTATTAGGTTTTTAGAAAACCAAATACACAACACACACTCTCATTTTTCTCTCACACACAATCGGCCAAGGGCCAAAACTTCTTCTTTCTCCATTTTCTTGGCAAGGCCGAAAATAACAAGAAGTAAATGGAAAATTTGTGGCAAATTTTCCAATGCTAGCACATGAAGAGTCATCCAAAGGTGATAGGGAAACAAACCTATAAGCATGGAATCACCATTTGCAAAGCTTGGAGCTTGGAACATCAATAGAGGGATGACCGAAAATCAAAGGAACACAAAGAAGTCCAAAATCGAGAGCTTCAATGGAGCAACAAAGGGCTTGTGTTCATCGCATTCAAAACCAATCAATTTAAGTATGATTACGCCATACTTCTTGTTGTATTCACACATGTTTCTTTGCTTGAATTGATATTGGGACTAATCTAGAAACCCAACAATAGCCCATCCACAAGTTGGGTATAGGGCATATCCCTAACAATCTCACACTTGCATTATAGCCAACTAGTATGAATCGGGACACCATACTCTCGGGTGTGCCTATCATGCTTTTGTTGAGTCATCCCTTTAGTCAGAGAATCTGCAAGATTATCTTCTGTGGGTATTTTCTCTATAATAACTTCTTTTCTCTCAACAATCTCCATGATGAGATGAAATCTCCTAAGTACATGCTTGGATTTCTGGTGGGACCTCGGTTCCTTTTATTGAGCAATGGCGCCCGTGTTGTCACATTACTTCGTGACGACATTCTTTATCACGGGAAGCACTTCCAGCTCCGTGATGAACTTCTTTATCCAGACTACTTCTTTAGCTGCCTCAGATGCTGCAATATACTCGGCTTCAGTGGTGGAGTCCGTTGTAGTTGACTGCTTTGAGCTTTTCCAACTTACAGCACTGCTATTTAAAGTAAACATATATCCTGTTTACGATCTGCTGTCATCCCTAACGGTCTGAAAGCTCGCATCACAGAAACCAATGACTTTCATCTCAGAAGAATCTCTGTATGTCAAAAACACATCCTTAGTTCTTCTTAGATACTTGAGGATTGTTTTGACAGCTGCCCAATGTTGCTCACCATTATTTGCCTGATACCTGCACGTTATGCAAAGAGCATAAGAGACATCAGGTCTTGTACATAGCATGGCATACATGATCGATCCTATTGCTGAAGCATAAGGGATCATACTCATACGCTCTCTATCTGAATGAGTATATGGACATTGCTCCTTAGATAATTTGATTCCATGACAAGTAGGTAAATTACCTCTTTTGGAATCTTCCATTTTAAATCTTTTCAAAACTTTATCTATGTACGTAGATTGAGAAATTCCTAACAACCTCTTAGATCTATTTGTTGGTTTCTAGGTTAATCCAAGATCAATTAAGCATAGAAATAGAATGAATACGCAAAGAAGATTGGCAGAAACACACTTACATTGAACGGATTTAGATGTGATGAAGAGCGAAATGAACTCCAATATCTCTTTGCAATATTCAGCCAAGGTGGTCCTCCAAGCTCCAAGTTTTTTCTTGTAATTCCAAGCTCTTAGAATAGGTTTCCCTATCACCTTGTATGATTCTATGATGGTGTTAGCCTTTAGAAATTTTGCAACAAAATTTCTCTTATTCCTCCTTCAACTTTCGGTCAAGAAAGAAAAAAATGGGAGAGTGTAATTTTCTTTGCAATTGGCGTGAATGAGAGAGTGAGATGGAGTGTGTTGACTTGATTTCTTTTATTTATTTGATTTCAAAAATCAAATTAAAGGTTTACCAAAATTTTGGTAATAAGTCAATCATATCACTTTAACTTGGAGTGTAAAACAAGTTAAAATCATTCTTACCAAAACCCATCACTGAAAGTGACAAGTGATGTGACTAATGATGTGACATGTGGGCCCCACTTGAATCGAAATCTGAGTGGGCTCTCAAACACTCTCGGGCTCGGGTTTGCTAATTCCGAATTAATGAATTTTCATTGCGACGTAATTAAATCAAATTTAATAAAATAATTATGCCAAGCAAAATTACTATTCACGGCGCTAGCGAATTAATTCTAAATTAATCCGTTTGCCCAAATTAAAATCTAATTTTAATTCCGCGTCGAAATCTTTTTCGTTTAATATATCGAATATATTATTTTATCGATTAATTCCAAATTAATCGTTCTCTTTCTTCAAATAATATTTTATCCCAGATAAAATCTCTCCGTAATTAATCCCAGATTAATTATGCTCGAATCATACGTCATCGGTGAATCTTCGGGAAGCGACCCAAGAGATCCCCGGTCATCGGACTATACGAACACGTACGTACCTCGTAATACGTTCTTACCGATTTACGAGACAATGTTGGCTTCTAGCAAAGCGCCATGCCTACCCAAATCTCCAGAAATATTCTTAATGGAATATATAATCTATGTCAGGCGTAGTATACGTAGTATTGCGTATCTTGATCCAATATCTGATGTCACATGCAAGGCATGGGGATGCAATAGTGTCTGCCCCGTACGAAGCATATATCAGATCACTAGCAATTAGTGTCTTTATTATCGGATAATCATGACCTAGTCGTATTATCCTGATGGTTGCAACCCTTTAGAGAACCAGTCATGTATCTCTGTGTGACCATCATTTCCATATGACTGAAGTGATACTTCCGTCTTGACATCACACCCAATACACTACGATTCTCAATAAACCCAGAAGAGGCGTACACAGAACCTGTTAAAGTCCTGGACGACCAAAACCAAAGTTTATTGATTGTCGCAATTACTAGCGATGCAAGTCTCAGGTTAAGACCAAATACACCTACCCTGATGCGGACTCCCGTAGACACATAAACATACTACCAATGGGATTCCGTGGGGTCTATCCAGAGCGAAACTGTTTTCCGTACCATCGGTAAAAAACAACCTCCTACCACACTTGCATAAGTATCCAATACTTAAATATATGAGAACTATGATGTTACGCTTCCATAACACGCACAAGTACGAATACTAGTATATTTCGTATTATCGATGTCCAGTCTCGATAATACTACGACTAGGGATATTTAATGATTAAACTGTCGTGGATTGATACTGTCTCATATCATCTCAATCCTGAACTAATCACAAGGACTTTCATCATTCACACATTTAAGTAATCTAATTACGAAATGATAAAAGGAAATTTCATTTGCTACATAATTAATTTTACAAAAACACAATGTCTTTTACAAATAGTGACGCTATGGGTCATAATTGTCCAACACCTGAACTATGTACATGTCGCTCAAACTTTTGCTGAGGAATGGCGTTCGTCAGCGGATCTGCAATGTTGTCATCTGATGTGACCTTCTCGATCTTCACATCGCTACGATGTATGATCTCATGAATCAGATGGAAACGTCGAAGAACATGCTTAGATCGTTGATGAGACCGCGGTTCATTAGCCTGCGCTATAGCCCCCGTTATTGTCACAATACCATGGAACGGGCTCAGCTGCTAACGAAACTACTCATAATCCAATTAGGAATTTTCGGATCCAAACTGCCTCATTTGCTGCTTCAGCTGCAGCGATATACTCCGCTTCTGTTGTTGAATCGGCAACAGTCTCTTACTTGGAAGATTTCCAGCTCACTACTCCATTATTCAAACAAAACGCGTACCTAGATTGCGACTTACAGTAGTCTTTATCGGTTTGGAAACTTGCATCGGTATACCAAGTTACCTCAAGTTCTCCATCTCCATAGATTAAGAAATCATCCTTAGTTCATCTAAGATAATTAAGGATATTCTTAACCGCTATCCAGTGACCTTCACCTGGATCGGCCTGATAGCGACTACACATGCTCAAAGCATAGGAGACATCAGATCGTGTACATATCATGGCATAGATGATCGATCCGACTGCTGAGGTGAACGGTATCCAACTCATGTTGTCTCTCTCATCTTGAGTTGTAGGACACATGTCCTTAGATAGAGTGACGCCATGTGACACTGGCAACAATCCCCTAAAATAATCATGCCAATTCTAATCATACATAGAATCATCAAGCATATGAGTTTTAATATGTTGGAAATATTTTATTAAATAAATTTGATTAATATTTAATTATGATATTGCATTTTATTTTATTCAAATAAATTTACTATTCATGTTTTTCTGCAGACGCTTGAACTTTAAATGCAATTTCACAATTCAAATATTAACCAAATCATGGAAAACTTGTGCCTAAAATTAATTTCAGGGTGTTATCTTTCCAACGCGCTTTTAAACACCCAATTTCGAGTTCAAATGAGAGAGAACTAATCAAAACAAAAACGGCGCGCTGATACCACTGTTGGGAAGCGGCCGCGAGTGCGTGCGGAAAATTAGAATTATTATGCTGCTTTCCCTTTCCCCAAGACCCATTTGTTTTGATTATTCTACAAGCCTAGGCATGTTACTATATATTCTAAGCATAAAACTCATAAAACAATACAAGAACATAAACCTAAACATGCTAATTATCATAAGAACTCTAATTAAATAAAGAAAGAAAAAGACTTACTTGAACCGTAGACTCCTCCAGTCCTCCCTCCAATCTAAAAGCTTTTCTCGAACTCAGAAATCTC
>SKCR01005436.1:0-25805 GCA_019454045.1 Zanthoxylum bungeanum | reverse complement strand
TTTCTCTTGTTTGAAAAGGAATGAGATTTGTGTATTAAAGAGATGCCATTTAATTAGTGTCACACAAGAAAAAAATATATTTAATTGGGGACATGATTTGGCTAGATTGGGAAGGTGATATATTTGATTTGTTTATTTAGGTATGTGAATTATTTAGATTGGGATGTGATTTATTTAATTTAGGAAGGACATTATTTTAATTTGTGACATGTTTTAAATGTTTTAATCCATTTTTGGGTGGGTTTTGGTGGGCTAATTAGGCTTGGGCGTGAGGCTAGCAACAAAACCATAAGTACCGACATCGTTTGAACGCCGATTCGAACGCTGCACGAACACCCACAATCTGCTTGACATTCGAACGTGTTCACGAACGCAGCACAAACGAAAACAGTAAACATGTGAATCGAATCCGATACATACTTATTCTAAATTTCCCCTTCCGACATTCGTTTCCCGCGACTTCCGTGACTTAAAAGGTAGTGTCTCCAAATGAGACTCATCATAGGGACTTACATGCAAAATGCAGTGCCTACAGTCAGCCCCGGGCCTGTTTATAATTTTTTTCTGCCAATTCTCCTCCGGTGATTGCTCAGTTAATTTGGTCTCATGGCTCATGATCCCGTTATGTCCCTTATTCGCGAGGTGGTAGACTGGTCACCCCCAGACCTGGTTTAGGTTTCTGCTTTCCACTGCTTGCACTAGGTCAATGTAGATTACGTGGTGTGGCATTCCGTATCAACATACCCTTTTACAGGCTACGAAATAGTCCTAATAGTTATACATGTTATTGTCCTCAAAGAATGTATAGTAATGAGACCAGAGAACCTTCAAAGCACTCAATGCAACTCAAATCTGAGTTTTTTGAATAGATGATCTAAGCCAAACTCAAAGTGTGTGTTGTTGGTTTCTAAAATATGTCCCAAGGAAAGATTAAGCATACATGAAATACAACAAAGAATATATATAAACATGAAGTATGGCGGAATCATACTTACAATGCTTTGTTGATGAAGAAAAATCAAACCAAATGGAAGCTCCAAGGTTGGGATGATTCGGCCAAGGAAGACAAGAAGTAGGAAGCTCCAAGCTTTGTGTATTCCTTGCTCTATGATGGTTTCCCTATCACCTCTTTTGATTCCTTGATGGTGCTAGCCTTGCATGTGAGAAGATGTTCCAAACAACAACCCTTTCTTCAAGCTTTTGGCAACCAAAATTGAAGAAGCACTACAAGAAAAAAGGCCTTTACTGACACTAAGGTTAGTGACACTAGGCTAAAAGTGTCAGAAACGACGTGTAAATGGGCCTATTTCCGTGTTTTTCACTTAAATATCAATAATTACTGACACTATGGTATCAGCGATTTTAGTGTCAGTAATTACTATTACAATAGTATCAGTAAGAAATAAAAAAAAAAAAAAACGCGTAGTCGTCTGGAGTCGAACCAACACCTCGCGGAAGTGACGTTTTTCGCATATATTACTGACACTAGAGTATCAGTAAATTTAGTGTCAGTAATTAATGATACCTTAGTATCAGTAAAAAAATTTAAAAAAAATTATTTCCTTAAGTCTGCTGGGACTCGAAATTGTAACCATTGATATAAATTTTTTTTTTATTGTAAAGCTTTACCACTGGGCCAAATCCCACGGCTACTCATGAGCCCAAACGCGCCATTAGTAATCTCCCATGACTACACTTATAAATTAAGTTTAGGGTTTTGGAGCAGCGAGTCTCTCTAAACGAAACTTACCAGCGCAGCTGCTACCAAGTCCTGGACTCTCACAACAATGGCAGTCGGGTAAAGCTCACCTCACAATCTTTAAAATTATTTATTTCTTCCCCTAATGTGCTCGCATTTGCTGATTCTTTTGTATTTTTTTTTTTTTTTTTTGGGTTTTGTGTAGCAAGAACAAGAGAATTTCAAAGGGAAAGAAAGGAGGCAAGAAGAAGGCGTGAGTGTCGTTCATTAATTATTTTCATATTAATTAAATCATACCCATTTTGCGTTTTTCATAGATACGTTTTTGTTTTTGTGATAAAGTTTTGATTTTGTTGTATATTGTTCTATATAGTGCTGATCCGTTTGCCAAAAAGGATTGGTATGATATCAAGGCTCCATCTTGTTTCCACATCAGAAATGTTGGCAAGACTCTTGTTACCCGTACTCAGGGTACCAAGGTATTTTTTTTGTTAACATTTGTTTAGTTTTTTTTATTATATTCTCATTATCAATCATCTATAGATTTCATTTGCTATTGGGTTCTTATGATGTTTGTATATAGGAACTAATTTGTTGTGACTGATTTTTGGTTTATGAGGCATGGTTGCTTTGATATGGGTCTATGCTTTTGTGTATAATTAACATTTCAACTATATTGAAGTGGAGATTATGATGCCATTTTGAATTCGCAATTTCTTTATGTATGATCAACATCGCAACTATATTGAAGTGGATATTATGGTGTTTATTTTGAACTTGCAATTGATGTCTTCATATATATTGTGATGCTTATTTTGAACTCCAATTGATGCTGTAAAACAATAATGCACTCAATCATATAAGTATGTAATACTTGTTTGTCAGTTTGTTCATAGGATGGCCTAAGCTCTATATTAGTATAATGAGTGTTAAGGTTGCGTTTTTCATTCTGTTCTTAGGAGTATTCAGTTTGAACTGAAGAGACAATGCTTGTAAGATTTCTAGGAAGTAGGAACCGATAGGTATCTCTTTGCTTGAAGAGACAATGTCCTTACTAACTTCTGGGTATGATATAAAGTGTTATATTTGCTTGTGAGATCATTCATTCGTTACATGCTGCTGGTGATGACATTGCGTAAATGATTTCACCCGTTCTTTTGAATTATTCAGGGCATGGACTTCACAACAGACAAGTTGATGGCACCTGTCATCTGATGTGCTTTGAGGTGCAGGCTTGCAGCATGAATGCTATGGAAGCAGTATTTGATATATTGAGATCTAACATGTTTATCTCATCTATTTTTATGGCAATTACCTGGAATGTTACATTCTAGTACATTTTGAGCTTTGAACTTTTAGTTTCCAGGAATTCCATAATGAACAACTATCTTGTCATCTTGATTTGCTTCCTGCATTTGGAAACAGTATTAGATCATGTCATCTGATAAACTTCATCTGGTTCATGAGATCCTTTTATTTCAGTTTTATGTCCGTCTATATATATATATATATGTGTGTGTGTGTGGTGTGTGTGTGTGTATGTGTTATTGATTTGTTTGTTTTGGTGATTATGTAGCGGTATGAAAGATACAACTTGTTATTATGGATGCCATTTGGTTTTTTATATGCATGTTCTTAGGTTGTTGGTATGGTTATTGTCAATAAGTGTTTATGTGACAAAAATTAGATTAGGGTTATATTTTTATTTTTATTTGGATGTATTTAATGTTTTTATTTATGAAGATATCGATTTTTTTTGGAAGTCCATCTAATTCTTAACATTTGGTTTATAATTTCAGATTTTGTGCCAGATATCATATTGTTAGGGGATTGTTGCAGGCTTCTCAACAAGTATCATGAATTTTGGTGGGGGCATGACATTTTGATGAGACTTTAAGAGTAGTTTTTGAAATATATATATGTTAATTTAAAGATTGTCTATGGAGTTTTTGTATTCATCATGTGATACTGTTGAATTGATTAATACGATTAATTTATTATATTGCGAATTTTATATAAATGTAATTTTTTAGTTTTTTATTTCATTGAGTTGGTATATATATATATATATATATATATATATATATATATATATATATATATATTTTATGATTAATTTAATTACAAAAAATAAGAAATATAATTGTGAAATAATACGATTTTTAAATTTTAAAAGATATTGACGGATATTGATACTATAGTAACAATAATTTACTGACACTAAAATAGTGTGAGAGATTACTGATACCATAGTGTCAATAATTTTCTGACACTACAGTATTAACGTTTACTGACACTAAGAATCACTGACACTAGAAACTAGTGTCAGTGATTTCTGGCTGCGGCAACACTGACACATTTATATAGTGTCAGTAAAACCCTTTATTCGCGAGGTGGTAGACTGGTCACCCCCAGACCTGGTTTAGGTTTCTGCTTTCCACTGCTTGCACTAGGTCAATGTAGATTACGTGGTGTGGCATCCGTATCAACATACCCTTTTACAGGCTACGAAATAGTCCTAATAGTTATACATGTTATTGTCCTCAAAGAATGTATAGTAATGAGACCAGAGAACCTTCAAAGCACTCAATGCAACTCAAATCTGAGTTTTTTGAATAGATGATCTAAGCCAAACTCAAAGTGTGTGTTGTTGGTTTCTAAAATATGTCCCAAGGAAAGATTAAGCATACATGAAATACAACAAAGAATATATATAAACATGAAGTATGGCGGAATCATACTTACAATGCTTTGTTGATGAAGAAAAATCAAACCAAATGAAGCTCCAAGGTTTTGGGATTCGGCCAAGGAGACAAGAAGTAGGAAGCTCCAAGCTTTGTGTATTCCTTGCTCTATGATGGTTTCCCTATCACCTCTTTTGATCCCTTGAAGGTGCTAGCCTTGCATGTGAGAAGATGTTCCAAACAACAACCCTTCTTCAAGCTTTTGGCAACCAAAATGAAGAAGATGAAGACCAAAAACTGCATGCAGTTTTCGGTCATGAAAGAGAGAGAGGAGAGAAATTTTTTTTGTTCTAATTGATTTTGATACCAAAAATCAATTTATATTTATGCCATAATATTTATTAAATAATAATAAATCTATGACACAAGCCATGCAAAGGCTTAGAGTGTCAAACACTCAAATTCCATGCATAACATTAGAGTGTATTATACACTATCACCATGCAATGCATTATCAATAAAATAATACATATAATGACATGTGTCATGTGGGCCCCACACGTTTCCAAATGAAAGTGGGCCCACGTCCACTCACGCGTTCGGATTCGATATTTCCGAAATACCGAACTTGCGTCGCGACGTTAATTAAATCGAATTTAAATAAATAATCGCTCCTAGCGAAATTATTATTTACGTCGCTAACGAATTAATTCTAAATTAACTCGTATGCCCGAATTAAAATCTAATTTTAATTTCGCGTCGAAATCGAATTTCAATTATTATATCGAATATAATAATTTTATCGATTAATTCCAAATTAATCGTTCTCTCTCTAAATAAGGCACTTTATCCGAGATAAAGTTTCTCCGCAATTAATCCAAGATTAATTAAGTTCGAATCAAATATCATAGGTGAATCTTCAGGAAGCGACCCAAGAGATCTCCGGATATGTTGGCAGTAAATACGGTCGTCGGATAATCCGAACACGCACGTACCTCGTACTACGTTCTTACCGATTCACAAGACAAGGTTGGCTTCTAGCAAAGCGCCATGCCTACCCAATTCTCCAGAAATATTCTTATAGGAATATAAGATCTATATCAAGCGTAGTATACCGTAGTATTGCGTACATCGATCCAGTATCGGATGATCACATGCTAGGCCTGGGGCTGGAGATGTGTCTGCCCCGTACGAAACATATATCGGACATCAAGCAACTAGTCTCTTTAAATCGGACAATCCTGACCTGGTCATATTGTCCCGACGGTTGCAACCTTTTATAGAGTACTAGTTCTGTGTCCTGCGTGATCATCACCTCCATATGTCTGAAGCGATACTTCCATCTTGACATCACATCCAGTACACTACGATTCTCGATAAACCCAGAAGAGGTGTACACAGAACCGGTTAAGGTTCCCAACCACCAAAACCAAAGTTTACCGATTGTCGCAAGTACTAGCGATGTAAGTCTCAGGTTAAGACCATATACACCTACCCTGATGCGGCCTCCCATAGACACGCAGACATACTACCAATGGATTCCGCGGGGTCTATCCAGAGCGAAGCTGTTTTCCGTACCATCGGTAAAACACAACCTCCTATCGCACTTGCATAAGTATCCAATACTTAAATATATGAGAACTATGCCGTTGTGCCCTCACAACGTGCACAAGCGCAATACTAGTCTATTCCGCATTATCGATGTCCAGTCTCGATAATACTACGGCTAGGGATATTTAATGATTAAACCTTTATGGATTGATACTGTCTCATATCATCTCAATCCAGTACTAATCATATGGACTTTCGCCATTTATATATCAAAGTAAATAATATTTACAAAATGGCAAAAGGCAATTTCATTATCACATAGTTAATTTTGTACAATAATACAATATCATTTACAAACAGTGACGCTATGGGACATAATGTCTAACAATCTCCCACTTGGCCTATAGCCAGTCACTCAAGCATCTAATACCCGAACTATGTATGTGTCGTTCAAAAAACTTGCTGAAGAACAGCTTTCGTCAGCGGATCTGCAATGTTGTCATCTGATGTGACCTTCTCGACTTTTACATCGCCACGATGTATAATCTCCCGAATCAGATGGTAACGTCGAAGAACATGCTTGGACCGTTGATGAGACCTTGGTTCCTTAGCCTGTGCTATAGCCCCGTTATTGTCACAATACAATGGAACGGGCTCAGCTGCTAACGGAACTACTCCTAATCCGATTAGGAACTTTCGGATCCAAACTGCCTCCTTTGCTGCTTCAGATGCAGCGATGTACTCCGCTTCTGTTGTTGAATCGGCAACAGTATCTTGCTTGGAAGATTTCCAGCTCACTGCTCCGTTATTCAAACAAAAAATGTACCCGGATTGCGACTTGTAGTCATCCTTGTCGGTTTGGAAACTTGCATCGGTATACCCAGATACCGCAAGTTCTCCACCTCCATAAATTAAGAAAGCATCCTTAGTTCGTTAAGATACTTAAGGATATTCTTAACTGCTATCCAGTGACCTTCACCTGGATCGGCCTGATAGCGACTGCACATGCTCAAAGCATATGAGACATCAGGTCGTGTACATATCATGGCATACATGATCGATCCGACTGCCGAGGCGAACGGTATCCGACTCATGTGGTCTCTCTCTTCCTGAGTCTTAGGACACATGTCCTTAGACAGAGAGGTACCACGTACCATTGGAACCAATCCCCTCTTGGATTGTTCCATGTTGAATCGCTTCAACACTTTATCAATGTATGTACTCTGGGAGAGTCCAAGCAGCTTTCTAGATCTATCCCTGTAGATCTTTATTCCAAGAATAAAGGCTGCTTCTCCCAGATCTTTCATGGAGAATTTTAATGAAAGCCAAGCTTTCACCGACGTTAGCATGGGAATGTCATTGCCTATAAGCAATACGTCGTCGACATAAAGGACAATAAAAGTAAGTGCTCTCCCACTAACCTTCTTGTATACACAAGGGTCATCTGCGTTTTGCACGAAATCATATTCTTTTATGATCTCATCAAAACGCTGATTCCATGACCGTGATGCTTGCTTCAATCCATAAATGGATCGATTTAACTTACAAACCTTGTTTGCAAGTCTAGGTACGATAAAACCGTCAGGCTGTTGCATATAAACATCCTCCAAAAGGTTTCCGTTAAGGAAAGCGGTTTTAACGTCCATCTGCCATATCTCGTAATCGAAATATGCAGCTATTGCAAGCATTATCCGAATGGATTTAATCATGGCAACGGGTGAGAAGGTTTCGTCATAATCAATACCATATTGTTGACGATACCCCTTCGCTACAAGCCTAGCTTTGTACGTTTGTACGTTGCCATCCATGTCGGTCTTCTTCTTGAAGATCCATCTGCATCCAATAGGCTTTACGCCTTCTGGTGCATCAACCAGTGTCCAAACTTGGTTGGCGTACATGGAATCCATCTCGGACTTCATGGCTTCTTGCCATAAAGCGGAATCGATATTTGTATCGCTTCCTCATACGTAGCCGGCTCATTATCCTCAATAAGATTAATATCTACATGAGGTGAGATCAGGAACCCATACCTCTCAGGTACTGTTCTGACTCTCTCCGACCTACGCGGTCCTTGTGTATGTGAAGTTTGTGGTACAGACTCATCCCGGACGGTCTGTTCTTGTTCCGTCGTTGATTCATTGCCAGGAACAGTATCACTACGATCTTCATCGAGTTCTACTTTCCTCCCACTTACCACTGCATTTATAAAATCCTTCTCAAGGAAAAATGCTTGTAGAGCAACAAATACTTTGTTCTCTTGTGGGTGATAGAAGTAATATCCTTTGGTTTCCCTAGGATATCCTACGAAAAGGCATTTATCAGATTTGGGTTCAAGTTTGGTACCTTCCAAACGTTTAACATATGCCCAGCATCCCCAAATCTTCAGGAAAGAGAAACCTGGTTTCCTTCCTGTCCATATCTCATATGGAGTCTGTTCAACAGACTTCGACGGTACCTTATTCAAAATAAGTATAGCACTGTTTAATGCGTATCCCCAGAAGGATATTGGTAGCTCAGTGCGACTCATCATTGACCTTACCATGTCCAACAAGGTGCGGTTTCTCCGTTCGGACACACCGTTTAATTGCGGTGTTCCAGGAGGAGTCCACTGTGAAAGAATACCATATTCTTTCAAGTAATCTTGAAACTCATAACTTAAGTATTCGCCACCACGGTCTGACCGTAATGTCTTAATACTCTTCCCTGTTTGTTTCTCCACTTCGTGTCGAAACTCTTTGAATTTCTCAAAAGTTTCCGACTTGTGTCTCATAAGATACACATAACCGTAACGAGATGCATCATCTGTAAAGGTTACGAAGTAGTGAAATCCACCTCTAGCCTGGCTAGACATGGGCCCGCATACGTCAGTATGAACGAGAGCCAACAGTTCTGTGGCACGTTCACCTTTACCGCTAAAAGGTGATTTAGGCATTTTGCCTAAAAGACAAGATTCGCAGACGTCATATGAATTGGGATCAAATTCGTCCAAGTACCCACTCTTCGAAAGTGTGGATATGCGAGTCTTGTTGATGTGTCCTAGACGACAATGCCACATATAAGCTTCATCTTTTAGATTACTTCTTTTGAGCCTTTTGTTTGTCATTTTAGGAGATTCATTTATATTCAAAATATAAAGACCGTTATTTGCAACAGCTGTGCAAATTTCTGCATCATTTTTATATAAATAACACCCAGTGTTCCTGAATACAAAAGTGTAACCCTGCTGGGTTAACAAGGATACAGATATAATATTCCTAGTTAAACTAGGTACAAAATAACAGTTCAAAAGTTTAAGTTCATGCCCTGAGGGCAGTTCTAAAACAAAAGTCCCTACGGCCAAAACAGCAACTGGTGTTCCGTTTCCGACCCGTAGATCCATCTCCCCTGATGCCAGCACCCTGCTATCATGCAGATCCTGCACATCAGTACAAATATGAGCACCACAACCAGAATCAAAAATCCAATTTTTAAAACTAGAAGTATTCATATTTATCTCAATAACAAACATACCAGAGGCGATAGCCTTGCCAGCCTTGATATCCTCCCTCTGCACAATGCTCATTCGGCAGTCACGTTTCCAGTGACCCCTCTTGCCGCAGTTGAGGCAGATGTCGCGAGATTTGTCCTTTGGCTTCCTAGAAGCCACTGTCAACTTGCCTTTGCCCTTTTCTTGAACTTCTTCTTCCTCGCACCTCCAATTGCCTTGGGGCCACCCTTTGGCGCATGAGAGGTCGATGCAAAATGCGCCTCGCGCTTGCTCCCCTTTAGGAGTTCCCTTTCGGACTCCTTCAAGACAGGATAACAGCTCTCCAAGAGTGTCATCTGTATCCATCAACTTGTAGTTGATTATGATTTGTTTCCAAGTATCAGGAAGTGACTGCAAGATCATATCTATAGTCAGCTCAGCCTCCAAGACTATTCCCATATTGGCCAACTCATCAATATCGGCGATCATTTGAGTCCCGTGGGCTTCAACTGATGCGCCGTCTGTCATCCGGGAGCGGAAGAGTTTCCTTACTAGCTCGTACCTCTTCATCCGCTTATTGGTGCGGTGAAGATCACGCAATCTTGCCATCATGTTATAGGGATCCAAGTCCCTGTACTGGCGTCTGAAATGCTGGGTCATTGCAGCTAGCATAACTGACTGAGCTTGGTCACAATCGTCACTATGAGTCTTCCATAACTCTAGCTCCAGTGGCTCAGTGGGTTTAGGCGGGAGAGGTCTCTGAATAGTATACAGTATCCTCTCAGCCCCAAGCACTATCTTGAGGTTCATTTCCCAGTCGGCAAAGTTTGTCCCTTTGAAGACATTATCGCCCATGATTATGTCGCGGATATTACCTTTGCCAATCATCTTGACAACTATAGTCCAACTATAAAGTCAACGATGTTATGGGTACAGTCAAACTGTTACAAATAAAATAACAATATATTAGTCCAACTAATTATTAAAATATTGACGAAATAATTTTGAAAGACGCGTAAGGCTAAATATCTGAATGAAATTGCAAATTCAATAATAGCCTCCCACTATTTTCTTCAAGTTTCTAACCCTCTGTAGAGAACTCGGGAAATCGAATTTCCTAGTGGGCTAGGATCCCGTTAAATAACACACAACCTTGACTTTGGCCAATAAAATTGTATGCTATTTAACTTAGGTAGATCTCCATGATCAATTGGATCTCATCCAATTCCTAGATCCGGTTAGGTGGACATCCAAGTCCGAAACATATGTATAATGTCAATGTATCTAATACATTTTCCTAACCCTATCCTCCGAATCAACTAGGCCTTGGCTTTGGCCAAAAACAAACCTAATGATTCCAGTTAAGCGGGACCCATTGACGAGGAAAGTTTCGTAATCAATGTCGTTGGACAAAAAGTGATCTTGACTTTGGCCAATAAAAATCACGATTTGGACAAGACACCGATATGCAACAAAACTCTCATGATTCAAGTACATCCTTGATTGACAAAGGTCTTGACTTTGGTCAAAAACAAACCAATGCCAACTTCGGATCTTGAACAAGAACCATTCAATGGAAGGATATTCGCTTAATATAAATTGAGGTTTCGCGATTCAACTATTCATATCACATACATATATCATTCAAACAAGACATGCTTTACAACCAATCTAATCCAATTATTAGTCTTTGTTTAAGTGATCATCCAATGTTCCACAACGGTTTGTTTTGCGCGAGTCCAACTCGATTGAGAATAAGTACATATGGTACGAATTCGGAATTATATCGAACTACTAATTAAATCTAATTCAATTCGTATTCAATATAATTCAATTATTTAATTCCAAATTAAATGTTTACACTTTAATGTGCTTAAAGACTAGATTCTAAATCTAATCTTATTGGGCCTCAAATCCCAACTAACATCCAATGTTGAATTTAATTCAAGTCAAATGGATTAGAATTGATTTATTAGGCTTGGGCTTTGGTCAAGTGGGTCAAACCCAATTACCAAGCCCAAATAAGGAATCACCCTTAAATGCCATAAAACCATTTTAAGCCATAAGGCCCAATTAAATTTTAAAGCCCATTATATTATATTTGGACTTAATGGAGTGATTTAGGCCCAAATTGGATCCAATCCATTGGCCCAAATCTACTTGGTCACAACCAAGCCCATTATGCCCAAATACAATATAAAAAGCCCAATTCACCAATTAAGCCCATTAATTAAATTTTAATATTCCAAACATTAAAGTCCAATTAATTAAAGTGTAATACCAAGATTAATACATTAAACCAAATATTTCAAAAAACCCATTTAATTTATTAATCATGTATTGTTCAAAATAAATGTCCAACATTAATTTTAACAAAAATCAACTCCTTTACATGTCCTATGTATTCGGCCAAGGTGAGTTTTTTGTGTCGATTTGTTTTTCAATCCGATTGAATTATTAATCTACGTCCCGTACACGTTCTAAGTCATCCAATGATCTTAAACACAAAAAATTCCAATCCACTCCAAGTAGCAACACATTCGGCCAAGGCATGAATTTGGGGAAAAATCATCCAATGCATTTTTCATAAAATTGATTCCATGTATCATCATTCTATATACATGTAAGCATTCTTATTAATCAAATTTCACAAGAACATGCTTCAATCAATTTCACCATATCATTCGGCCAAGGTCAAAATTTGGGGAAAAATCATCCAATGCATTTTTCATAAAATTGATTCCATATAACATCATGTTATATACATGCAAGCATACTTATTCATCAAATTTCACAAGACATGCTTCAACCAATTTTAACACACCCATTCGGCCAAGGTTAAAATTTTGGGGAAAAATCATCCAATGCATTTTTCATAAAATTGATTCCATAACATCATTCTATATACATGCAAGCATACTTATTCATCAAATTTCACAAGAACATGCTTCAACCAATTTTATCAAATTTTAACCTAAAGTATTTCATGCTTAACCATGGCTCCATGATACCATTGTTGGTTTCTATAATATGTCCCAAGGAAAGATTAAGCATACATGAAATACAACAAAGAATATATATACATGAAGTATGGCGGAATCATACTTACAATGCTTGTGATGAAGAAAAATCAAACCAAATGGAAGCTCCAAGGTGGGATTGATTCGGCCAAGGAAGACAAGAAGTAGGAAGCTCCAAGCTTTGTGTATTCCTTGCTCTATGATGGTTTCCCTATCACCTCTTTTGATTCCTTGATGGTGCTAGCCTTGCATGTGAGAAGATGTTCCAAACAACAACCCTTTCTTCAAGCTTTTGGCAACCAAAATTGAAGAAGATGAAGACCAAAACTGCATGCAGTTTTCGGTCATGAAGAGAGAGAGGAGAGAAATTTCTTTGTTCTAATTGATTTTTGATACCAAAAATCAATTTATATTTATGCCATAATATTTATTAAATAATAATAAATCTATGACACAAGCCATGCAAAGGCTTAGAGTGTCAAACACTCAAATTCCATGCAAAACATTAGAGTGTATTATACACTATCACCATGCAATGCATTATCAATAAAATAATACATATAATGACATGTGTCAAGTGGGCCCCACACGTTTCCAAATGAAAGTGGGCCCACGTCCACTCACGCGTTCGGGTTCGATATTTCCGAAATACCGAACTTGCGTCGCGACGTTAATTAAATCGAATTTAAATAAATAATCGCGTCCTAGCGAAATTATTATTTACGTCGCTAACGAATTAATTCTAAATTAACTCGTATGCCCGAATTAAAATCTAATTTTAATTTCGCGTCGAAATCGAATTTCAATTATTATATCGAATATAAATTTTATCGATTAATTCCAAATTAATCGTTCTCTCTCTAAATAAGGCACTTTATCCGAGATAAAGTTTCTCCGCAATTAATCCAAGATTAATTAAGTTCGAATCAAATATCATAGGTGAATCTTCAGGAAGCGACCCAAGAGATCTCCGGATATGTTGGCAGTAAATACGGTCGTCGGATAATCCGAACACGCACGTACCTCGTACTACGTTCTTACCGATTCACAAGACAAGGTTGGCTTCTAGCAAAGCGCCATGCCTACCCAATTCTCCAGAAATATTCTTATAGGAATATAAGATCTATATCAAGCGTAGTATACCGTAGTATTGCGTACATCGATCCAGTATCGGATGATCACATGCTAGGCCTGGGGCTGGAGATGTGTCTGCCCCGTACGAAACATATATCGGACATCAAGCAACTAGTCTCTTTAAATCGGACAATCCTGACCTGGTCATATTGTCCCGACGGTTGCAACCTTTTATAGAGTACTAGTTCTGTGTCCTGCGTGATCATCACCTCCATATGTCTGAAGCGATACTTCCATCTTGACATCACATCCAGTACACTACGATTCTCGATAAACCCAGAAGAGGTGTACACAGAACCGGTTAAGGTCCCCAACCACCAAAACCAAAGTTTACCGATTGTCGCAAGTACTAGCGATGTAAGTCTCAGGTTAAGACCATATACACCTACCCTGATGCGGCCTCCCATAGACACGCAGACATACTACCAATGGGATTCCGCGGGGTCTATCCAGAGCGAAGCTGTTTTCCGTACCATCGGTAAAACACAACCTCCTATCGCACTTGCATAAGTATCCAATACTTAAATATATGAGAACTATGCCGTTGTGCCCTCACAACGTGCACAAGCGCAATACTAGTCTATTCCGCATTATCGATGTCCAGTCTCGATAATACTACGGCTAGGGATATTTAATGATTAAACCTTTATGGATTGATACTGTCTCATATCATCTCAATCCAGTACTAATCATATGGACTTTCGCCATTTATATATCAAAGTAAATAATATTTACAAAATGGCAAAAGGCAATTTCATTATCACATAGTTAATTTTGTACAATAATACAATATCATTTACAAACAGTGACGCTATGGGACATAATGTCTAACATTGTGTGTGCAAAGGTTCCTTTACGGCTTGATTCCCTAGGTAAGCCAACTCAATGATTCGTTTTAAAAATTAGGATTGATGGGGTCAAAACCAACCAGATGTCTCATTTATACTTAATGGCATGGTTTTTTTCTTTTTCTTTTGTCTCCTTTCAACCTTTTTTCCTTCTTTTTTTTTCAACACACCTACCTTTAAGGTAGTATTTCTCCTTATGGTGGTCCTAATATCACCCATAGTAGCTCACGCTTATCGGTTATAGGTGGTTTATATATATACTTTTTTTCGAGACTTTTCTTTTGTTTTTCAGCCATACCACACATCCTAACACAAGCAAATCAAGATAGACATCTAAGAAAACGGTCATTCACCGACTTGCAATTTCTTCAACTAGTCACTTTGCCAACTACTCAGGTTTCACTGTTAAGAACCCATAATGAAGTGCTTACGAGTCTAACATATATCAATTGCTCAAAGTATCAGATAAAAGCGCATCAAGAACTTATCGTTTCTAAGATTTCACCCTAAAGCAAACCATTTCATCACTTGACTTATGTCTAACTATTAAGGATTAAAAATAAACAATTTTTCTTTTCTCTCTCCCTTATTTGTTTTTTTCTTTTTTTTTTTTGCTGAAGGCCCCCCAATGGTCTTTCTATTCTTACCGGAAATAATTTTTTTTTGTTTCTAGGCTTTCTCTTCCTCGATATCCATGTTTGCTAAACCCTTTTTGATAAGTCTTTCTTCTCTAACCCAACAGATATCTATGATGGTTTAAGATACAGGGGTTAGCATGATGCGTGAATGCATGAGATGCATTGGTTATCAAAACAGCATATATCCATCCGATATTATTCCTCTCATACTCGTGGTAAGTCTATTTCTGTCCTAGGTATGGCTTAAATTATGTACCAATATGGGGTACACAAATCGTTCTCTCTTATGCTACAAGGGTGAACCTTGGTCACTTTAGTCCATTTCCATCAGTAACAGACAAAAACCGCCCATTTACAACATGGACTAAGCCTATTATTAGGATCGTGCCATTGTCTAGAGACGATGAATTGGGCTTTCGGTAATCACATTTATGGGGATGAACTTGGAAGCATCCAAAAGTATCCAAATATGTCGTAACAAGACGTATCCTTTCTAGATGAAAGCCAGTGCGGATATCAGACTCATGCCTCTAGCATATTTGAATGATGATTGGACTTTCTAAGCCCATCAAGGTTTTCATACAAGTTGGCCCATTATCATTTCAAAGCATTCAATCATATTATTACGAGGTGCAAACTTGTCCCAGTTGAAAAAGGCCCAACAGGTTTACACTTTTGTGATAATGGCTAAATAACTTCAAATGATAGGGGGCCAAAACACAAAGTGGCCCATCGACATTTTGGAAAGTTTTGGCCCAATCGTCATAAGACATAAATTCGTCCTAGTTTAAATGGCCCAACAAGTTCGTATCTTATGACGAGAAGTCCAACTGGATCCAAATGATGATGGTCCCAAACACAAGTATAATGGATGGCTTCTATAGGTCATACAACTATGGTTCACATGCGGGTTTATAGGGGTAAGGATAAAGCCTCCCGCCGGCGAAGGGTTGCCTACAACTAGGTCTCCTCACTCAAGGGTTCGAGCGACCAAATGAGCGTACCCTTTTTTATACCCTAAGGTACGTGCCAACGAGTGATGATACCATATAACGATCCGCCGCTTCGAGCGAAAATGACTTCACGATATATGATGCCATCAATATTAGAAATGGTATGCAAAATATATGAGACAAGGTTAACTAAAGCAAAAATCACAAACATTACAAGACATTATTTCAGGGCCGATTCTCTATCCCCAGTGGAGTCGCCAGACTGTAGGCATGGTACAGAGGTGGGCGATGCTGTCCGGGCTCGCAGCCCGTTGGGAGTATGGAGTATCCCGCATGGGACTAAACTGGAGAATAAAAGAGTAGCCACCCAGTGTGAACTGGGAAATGATTTAAGGCCGCACTCACCCCTCGCAAAGGATGGCCTCAAATCGTTGGGTTCGGAATGGTCCCTTACTTATGCCAATTGTAATGAACATATTTATGCAATAATGTAACCAAGTCTTATGCAACACATGCAAGATAATTCAAATAACACATAAATTTTCACACCCATAGACATGGATAAAGATGAAAACAAATGCATGATTCCACAAGTATATTAAACAAAGAATCATGATAATGTAAATCAACAATAATAATTGAAATGTTAATAATAATGGCAGATAATCAAGTGCATAATGTAAAAGAAATGACCAAAGAGGTAAACATGTATAAAATATGATAAAAAGAAGTTTGTTCACTGTATGTGCGTTCGTGTAGCGTTCAGAAGCGCATTCGAATGGTACAGAATATGATGCATGGTAAAACAGAATGCATGCGTTCGAGTAGCGTTCAGAAACGTGTTCGAACGAAGATTACCAAAGTGGTATCTAAAATGACATAAACACGTGCGTGAATGTTTCTCAAGCGGTACGTGGAGTTGTATCCCAAGTACAGACCACACTACCATCCATTTGGATTCGACTACGGAATTTATGTCTGGGTTTCCATCTGATATACCACGAAAGTAAACACTCCAGCATTGACACAATGCATAAATAAATAAAGAAACAATAAGAAACGGATAACGAAGTAATAAAAGAGATGCGACCAAGAGATTTGGCCGACATCTACATGGACATATTTCACATCCAACAAAGCGTATCTCGTCCGGCGCGGCAAAATATCGTGGTAACGCTGCCCTTAGGCATTTCCCTCAAATTGGGGACCTTTAATCCAACGTGATTTTCCCATGCGCACTAGATAACAATGCATGAGTAAATAAAGAAACAATATGAAATGAATAACAAAATAAGAAAAGAGATGCGACCAAGGCCGACATCTATATGGGACCGCGTATGCTCGATTGAACGTATTTCACATCTGATCAAGTATACTTCCTCTGGCGCAGCAAAACATCGTGGTAAAGGCTGCCCTTAGGCATTCCCTCAAATGGAGGACCTTTAATCCAACGTAGTTAGCACATGCGCACTAAATAGCAATGCATAAATAAATAAAGCAATAACACTCGGAAAGTAAATAATGGAATAATAAAAGAGATACGACCAATGCCAACATCTATATAGGACCTCGTATGCATGATTGAACGTATTTCACATTCAATCAAGTATACTTCGTCCGGCACGGCAAAACATCATGGTAAAGGTAGCCTTTAGGCATTTCCCTCAAATGGAGGACCTTTAATCCACGTAGTTAGTCCATGCGCACTAAGTAGCAATGCATAAATAAATAAAGTAATAACACACGGAAAGTAAATAACGGAATAATAAAAGAGATGTGACCAAGGCCGATATCTATATGGGACCTCGTATGCCCGATTGAACGTATTTCACATTCAATCAAGTATACTTCATTCGGCGTGGCAAAAAATCGTGGAAATGGTAGCCTTTAGGCATTTCCCTCAAATGGAGGACCTTTAATCCAACGTAGTTAGCCCATGCGCACTAGATTAATAATGCATAAATAAATAAAGCAATAACATGCAGAAAGTAAATAACAGAATAATAAAAGAGATGCGATCAAGGCCAACATCTATATGGGACCTCGTATGCCCGATTGAACGTATTTCACATTCAATCAAGTATAATTCTTCCGGCGCGGCTAAACATCATTGTAAAGGTAGCCCTTAGACATTTCCCTCATATGGAGGACCTTTAATCCAACGTGATTAGCCCATGCACACTAGATTAACAATGCATAAATAAATAAAGTAATACGTAGAAAATAAATAACGCAATAATAAACATAAACAACGAATGAACACAAAATTAAATAACAAAACGAAACACACACTTGAAAGTTTTCAAGCGGTACGTGGAGTTGTATCCCAAGTACAGACCGTAGTATCGTCCATTCGGATTCGGCTACGAAATTTACGTCTGGGTTTCCATCCTATATACCGCAAGAGATAACACGCAATCATTAACTCAACATAAATGAAAATAGACGTAAAACATAATGATGCATGTGAGTGATCAACATTGAATAAATGAAAAGATAAATAGTAAAGGGTGCCCCCATGTCTTACCTTTTAAGTTGCTTCTCGGAAGTGCGTTGCGTCATCGTCAGAAGGGTTAATGTTCCGTCACTTTTCCAGTTCACTGGTTCAATATTTTCCTTTGCTGTTTCGCTGTTTTGAGCCACCGATTTCTCTATTTTCTTCGCTGTTTTGGACTGATTTTTAGGGACTATTTGTGGGTTATTTTTGGATTATTTTCGGTGATAAAGACTGTTGTTTTAGGGTAATTTTGGACTGCTATTTTGGTGATTTTTAGATTGGTTTTGGGACTGTTTTTTGGGATGTTTATGCTATTTTCTGATTCGATTTCTAGGGGTATCTTTGGATGATCTTGGGGTTGTCTTTGGACTAATTATTTTGGTGATATAGGGCTGCTATTTTGATAATATAGGGTTGCTGTGTGTTCGGTGGATGCTTGTGTTTGACGTGAAGGGTTCTTTTATGTCGGTGTTAGTTGGCTACTTTATGGGTTCTTTTGTGTCGGTGTGAGCCGAGAGGGGGGTGAATAGCTGCGTTGATTTTGGGGTTTGTTGCTGAGTGCACGTGTCTTGTGAGTGGCTGAGGGACGTGAGTGTTTTTGTAAGCTGCTGTGTGCCTACGTGAGTGGTATAGCTGGTTTTTTGAGTGCGGTGTGGTGTGGAGAGTGGGATGGTTTGTGTGAGTGGCCGTTTGTGAATTGTCTCTCATGTGCGTGTGTTTTATGAGTGAATAACAGTTTATGGCTTTTGTTTTAAGTCGATCGTGGCTTTATTTTGGCAGTGTGTATGAGTCGGTGTAGAGAGGGGAAGAGAAAGTCAGCTGTTGTTAGGGTTTTTAGTGTGTTCTTGCCTAGAGTGTGTAAGATGTGTGGTTCAAGTGGAGGACTGCATGGTTGGTTCTTTGTGTCGGTTGAGTGGTCCAAGAGAGAGGAGTTCGTGGCCTATGTGTGAGTGAAGTGTCGAGTTGAGAGAGAGAGGACGTGTGTGTGTCTTAGTGAGAGAGAGGGGACGGGAGAGATATGAGAGAGAGAGAGAGCTTAGGGGCGAGAGAGAGGGGAGAAGAGAGAAGGGAGAAGCCGAGAGTTAGGGTGAGTGGGTTTAGAGAGAGAGGAAGCGTGAATTAGTATTGTGTGTTGAGTGTGTGTTTCGGCTATGAATAGGAGAGTGTGAAGGAGAGGAAGAAAATTAGGGTTTCTTTGTTGCTTTTGAGTTGGCCGAGAGTCCAAGGGAAAATGAGAGATATGAGTTTTTAGGGTTTATTATTTTTGTGTGGTTCCGTGAATCTCAGGAAAAAGAAGGGAGGAGATTAGGATTTTGTAGTTTATTTTTATAGTGGTGCATACTAGGGTTAGGGTTTCTTAAGTGCATGGGATTTCAAAACAAGGAAAAAAATCATGCAATAAATGGGTGTATTTAATTAAGTTATTTAGGGAAAGAATATTATGTATTTTTTGTGGGGATTAGATTCAAGATATTTTTAAGTTGGAAGGTGATTTAATTGGATTTGGCATGTGTTAAATATGAAGCATAACTTTGAATGCATGGGTTGCATGGGTTTTGGATGGGTGTGAATAGGCATGTGGGCTTTTGTGGGTTGCGGGGGTTTTAGGCCGAGGCTAACATTTGAAACAGAGATCAATCGAGCGAACCCGAGGCTAAAAAAATGAGTTAAATTTGATGATGTATTAATTTTTAAATTTTCCCTTCCGACGTCCATTTCCCGCGACTTCCGCAACTTATCAAGTAGTGCCTCCATACGAGGCTCATCATTGGGCTTTATGCAAAAATGCAGTGTCTACAGTCGGCCCCACTTTGATGGGCTTGTGCAGTGTGTAACGGTGACAATCTTATCAAAGTTATGCATGCATTTTTACTTACCTGGCTCGCCAGCTATTGCCAAACTTACCTGTTGTTTTGGGAGATGCTTCGAACTGAGTTGATTTGATGACGAGGTGTTTGACCCCTGGTTCATTCCCGAACCGTTACTTGATGAAAGATGGTTCATTCTCGAACCTTTACTGAGTTGAGGTGGTTCATTCCCGAACCGTTACTTGATGAGAGATGGTTCATTTTTGAACCGTTACTTGATGAGAGATGGTTAATTTTTGAATCGTTACTTGATGAGAGATGGTTCATTTTTGAATCGTTACTTGATGAGAGATTGTTCATTTTTGAACCGTTACTGAATTGAGATGGTTTATTTTTGAACCGTTACTTGAGTTGAGATGGTTCATTTTTTAACCGTTACTTGATGAGAGATGGTTCATTTTTGAACCGTTACTTGAGTTGAGATGGTTCATTTTTGAACCGTTACTTGAGTTGATGTGAGATGGTTCATTTTTGAACCATTCCTGGGTTGAGACGGTTGATGAGTGGTAATTATATCACTATTTCCCACTCATTTAACTTAATATTTTATATAGTTTCTTGAGTTTTGTGAATATTTTGATGTGTTTTGTGTTATTTTGTAGATAAATAAAGTTTCACAACTCTCTGAAGGTGATTTGGGGACAAAACAGTGAAAAACGGACAAAGGGCAATTTGGTTATTTTGCACGTTGCAACGCGCAAGCCTTCGACATCGCGACGCCTAACATGCGCCATGAGCTGCTAACGTGCGTTGGGGGACACGTGTCAGAATTTGAAAAGTTTGACTTGCTAATGTGCACCGTGCCACGTGTCAACATCACAGCCGATCTACTAACGTGCGCCGTGCCACGTGTCATCATCCGATGGTCCCGACAATCGCCATCGCCACGTGTCGCCACGTGTCACTCCACATGTCAGCCACGTCATCATCCACATCAGTAGTAGACCGAGTCAACTCGCCATGTCAGCACCACGTCATCATCAGCCAATCACAGCGTGCCACGTGTCGCAATCCTACGGTGCCGACAATCACTTTCGCCATGTGTTGCCATGTCATAGCCACGTCAACACAATTATTGAGTCAATTATCCACATCGCCACGTCATCGAATAAGAATCTGAAGTAGCCAACCAGAGTGCGAAACGTGGCGCGTCGCGATGCGAAGCACGCGTTGTGATGTGCACACCTTACCGAGGCCTATAAATTCAGCTCGAGGTTTCAATTTCAGATGTACCTTCCTCTCTGAATTCTCTAATGTAAATATGAAGTTTTATATCTAGTTTAATTTAAATTTCAGTTTTGTAATTAATTTTAATTACGTTCTGTAATAATAATTTACTTTCTTTACTTTTTTCAGTTTTTACTATTCAACATGAGGAGGTAACTTCCCACTGCTAGGGTGAAAGGTAAAACTTTTATTACTGCTATTTAGATTAATCTCCATAATTATAATATATTCACTATTTAAAATTTGACTTAATGAGGATACCGTTATATTGGCCTGTTGGTAATTGATATTAAATTGATTTTAATTTTACTAAGCAATGATACCGCCTGGTTGGTCGGTTGGTAATTTACTGCCTATATGGCTGGTTGGACTTAATTTGACTTAATCAGGTTACCGCCTATATGGCTGGTTGGTAATGTTATCACAAGTTAATATTTTATATTAATGGAGATATCTAAAATAGAAGAAGTAAAAGTAGATCATTTAACCCTAGCATTTTATTTTTGTAATTTTACTTTTCAGTATTTACTTTACCGCATTTACTTTTCAGCATTTTATTTTATGTTTTTTTTTTTACTTTTAAGTTTTTACTAGCCCTAGTTATGTGTCGTAACTAAGTTAGTTATCTAGGGTTGTGATGAATTCTAATATCACCGGTTTATAAGGGGTTATTTTATAGTTTGGGTAATTTAAAGGTTGACTTATTAAGTCTTAAGCTTAATGCGTCTTGTTAATTGGCCACTAATAACATTGATCTGGTAAATCTAAAATAAACTTGACAAAGGAATTTTAGGTTTCAGCCTTAGACTTAGTAGCCCACGATCTTCCTTGAGGATAGATAACCCTTTAATAGATTTCCTTACAGGATAGATATATACCTGTCGGGCGAGGGTAGCCATAATTGGAACTTAAACTTAATGAATCCAGGTTATTTGGTTGACATAGACATATGGTTCAATTGGGTTATACGGGTATTTGCGTCTGACCATCGACAGAGGCTTTCGCATAATTTGTTGTTCCAGGTTAGTAAACCGATTTATTACACAAACATGAAATAACCACTTCATCTTTAAAAGATATTAGAAAGATTCACAACCCTAGATAGTTTCTTAATATTGAATTTTCTTAAACCTACTTTCGTGCAATTTTATTTACTTGTTTTTAAATTCAAAATCTTCATCATTTCAAATCAATCAATCAATCTGTTAGATACTAGTAATCATTTGACCTCATAAAATTAAGGTATTAAGTCATCGTGGGATCGATACTTTTTATACTACTTGAACGATAGGTGCGCTTGCGTTATACGCGTGTGATTACGCCGGCCAACGGTTCATTTTTGAACCGTTATAGAGTTGAGATGGTTCAGTTTTGAACCGTTACTGAATGTGAGATGGTTCATTTTTGAACCGTTACTGAATTGAGATGGTTTGTTGTCATTCCCAGCTTGCTCGTCTTTGCCCTTTTTTTTCAATAAAAAACATGCGAACATAAAACAAAAATTGCATGTATGTGACATGTATAGATGTATTTCCTATTACTATGGGTTAGGCCTTCCTTGTGCTATTTGGTGCCCTTTGCCTATAAACATCTTCGGTAGTCCCCTGGGCCTGCTTACAGTTTTCTTCTGCCAATTCTCATCTGGTGATTGCTCAATTACTTTGGTCTCATGGCTCATGATCTCGTTGTATCCCTTTCTCTTGCAGGTTCATCCTGATATTTTGCCTAAGCTGTCCCCCTAATAGTTACACATATTATCATCCTCAAAGGATGCCCAGTAATGAAACCAGAGAACCTTCAAAATACTCAATGCAACTCAAATCTAAGTCTTTGAATAAATGATCTAAGCCAGACTCAAAGTGTGTGTGTGTGTAAAGGTTCTTTTACAGCTTGATTCCTAGGTAAGCCAACTCAATGATTTCTTTTAAAATTTGGGATCGATGGATCAAACCAACCTTTATGTCTCAATTATGCTCTGCAATTGCTTTTCCGTGCTCAATATGGTATGGTTTTCTTTTTCTTTTGTCTCTCTTTCTTTTTTTCTTCTTTTTTTTTCTTTTTTTTTTCAACACATATACCCTTTAAGGTAGCATTTCTCCTCATGGTGGTCCTAATACTCGCCCATGGGTAGCTTCACGCTTATTGGTTATAGGTGGTTTATTATTATTAAAAGAAAGAGACCTTTCTTTTATTTTCAACCATACCACAAATCACAACACAAGCAAATCAGGATAGACATCTAAGCAAACGGTCATTCATCGACCTACAATTTCTTCAACTAGTCACCTTGCCGACTGTTGGACAACAATGACCCATAGCGTACTATTTGTACAGATCACGGTGTTGTTGTACAAATTAACTATGTGACAAGGAAATTGCACTCTCATCATTTGTGATTAGATCACCATAAATGTATAAATGAAGAGAGGTCCATATGATTAGTTCCTGGATTGAGAATGATATGAGACAGTATCAATCCCCGAAGGATTAATCATTAAATATCCCTAGCCGGAAGTATTATCGAGACAGGACATCGATAATGTGGAATAGGCTAGTATTGCACTTGTGCGCGTTGTGAGGGCACAACGACATAGTTCTCATATATATAAGTATTGGATACTTATGCAAGTGCGATAGGAGGTCGTGTTTCACCGATGGTTACGGGAAAACAGCTTCGCTCTGGATAGACCCCTCGGAATCCCATTGGTATTATGACTATGTGTCTATGGGAGGCCGAAATCAAGGTAGGTGTGTATAGTCTTAACCTGAGACTTGCATCGCTAATACTTACGATAATCGATAGACTTTGGTCTTGGTGGTACAGAGCCTTTAACCGGTTCTGCGTACACCACTTCTAGGTTTATCAGAGAGTCGTAGTGTATTGGGTGTGATGTCAAGACGGAAGTATCACTTCAGTCATATTGAAGATGATGTCACGCAGGATATGGTATTAGTGCTCTTAAGTGTTGCGCAACCATCAGGATATTATGACTAGGTCATGCATATCTGATTATAGAGACTAGTTTACCAGACATCTGACATGTGCTCGGACGGGGCAGACACTTATCCAGCCCCAGCCCTAGCACGTGGACTATCCGATACTGGGCCGATATACACAATACTACGGTATACTACGCTTGATACAGATCTATATATTCCTGTAAGAATATTTCTGGAGAATTGGGTAGGCATGGCGCTTTGCTAGAAGCCAACCTTGTCTTGTAAATCGGTATAAACGTAGTACGTACGAGGTACTTACGTGTTCGGATAGTCCGACGACCGTATTTACTGCCAACATATCCGGAGATCTCATGGGTCGCTTCCTGAAGATTCCCGATGATGTATGACTCGCACTATAATTAATCTGGGATTAATTAGTAGAGAGAGAAGATTAATTTCTAGAAAGAGAAAATTAATATGGGATTAATTACGGAGATATTTTATCTCGGATAAAATATCGTTAAAGAGAGAGAACGATTAATTTGGAATTAATCGATAAATAATATATTCGATATATATAAGAAATTGGATTTCGACGCAGAATTAAAATTAGATTTTAATTCGGCGAGCGAACGAATTAATTTAGAATAATTCGTTAGCGACGTGAATAGTGAATTCGCTAGGCGTAATCATTTAATTACGATGCGACGGAAAAATCGTTAATTTGGAATTAGCGAACCCGAGCCCGAGAGTGATTGCGAGCGCATTCGCATTTTGAATTCGAGCGCGGTACGCAAGTCGCATCAAGCGTCAAATCGTTAGTCGCGTCAATTGTCAAATCACTTGTCACTTTGAGTGATGTGATATGATATGTTGTCACTTTATTAAAGTGAAGTGACTTGATGTAAAAAGTAGAAGTGATGGGTGAAAAGTTGAAAGCTTTTGCTTTTTGCTTTTTAACTTTTTAATTAAAGTTTTGTATATCCTTTTATTTTATATACTTGGTAAATAAAGAAAAATAAAATGATATAAAAAGCATCACTTTCTCTCTCTTGTTTTGGTGATTCACGGTTTTAGGCTTTTGGAGCCAAAACCCTTCATCTTTCTCTCTTCTCCCTCTCACGGCTTCAAGCCGATTTCTTCACAAAATTTCTGGTTTGACCGAAATTTTGAGAAGCAAATTAAGAAGAATAGTGCTAGCACACACATGGGTTATATTATGGTGATAGGGAAACGAATTTGTGAGCTTGGATTTGTTTTTAAAGCTTGAAGCTTGGAGC
>SKCR01005435.1:0-25765 GCA_019454045.1 Zanthoxylum bungeanum | reverse complement strand
ACTGTTGTGGGCAAAAATGAGTTGATTAATATTTTGTTAGCTGTGTATATGGAGAATGGTAAAAAAATCGGAGAATTTACTTATTTAGTAATTTAGAAAGAAACAAAACAATTAGTAACTTGTAGTAGAAGTTTCACCTGATTAGTTACTATCTTCTTTATTCTCTTTTCTTGTCTTTTTGCTTTTGTGTGCATTAGTTTTACTGCATTTTTTACTTTTGTAAAATGTTTGTGGGTATCATTGCTGTAAACCCTCACGAGACTACACTCGTCCACTAGGGACACCTAGGGGTTTAAAGGCTTGTTGCATATGCTAAATGCAACCGTGATCCCTACGAAAATGGCTTAGTTAAATTTTATTATGTTATTTCATTTTGTATTTTGCTCGAGGACTAGCAAAATGTTAGGTTTGGGGGTGTGATGAGTGGTATTTATATCACTATTTCCCACTCATTTAATCTAATATTTTGTATAGTTTCTTGAGTTTTGTGAATGTTTTGATGTGTTTTGTGTTATTTTGTAGATAAATAAAGTTTGGAAAGCACTGGAGGCAATTTGAGGCAAAACCGGACAAAAATGCGTCAACAGGGATATTTTCGTCTCTTGTGCGTCGGGACGCTGGAACACTGCGCGTCGCGACGCCCAGCGTGCGCCGAATCTGCTAACATGCGCCGGGTCCACAAAATCAGAATTTGAGAAAAGTTGACTTTGCTAACGTGCGCCGTGACACGTGTCACCATCACAACAGAGATGCTAAAATGCGCTGTGCCACGTGTCGAAATCCTATTGCTTGGACGGCCACCGCCCCACGTGTCATCCTACGTGTCGCCACATCATCGTCCACATCAGCAAGTCAACCGAGTCAACATGCCATGTCATCATCAGCCAATCACAGCGCGACACGTGTCAACCTCTCATTCGTCTGACGGCCGCCGCCCCACGTGTCGCCACGTCTCCATCCACATCATCACAGTGACGCAACCAATGACGTCATGAACAGTGACACGTCACCAATGACGTCAGCATAATAATTGAGTTTTAGCCGCCATGACACGTGTCGCTCTAAACAGTCAGCCGCCTTGCTACGTGTCGCCTTCTCATTGTGCCACGTCGACAAAATCCAGCGTCGCGACGCTGAGGCTTTGGCGTCGCGACGCGCGAACAGTGACCAAACAGTGAATTTTTTTTGCTATAAATAGGCCGCGAATTTTCAGTTTTCATAACACCTTTTCTCACTCCTTCTATGTAATTAGGGAGTTTCTCTCTCTAGAATTTTCGTTTTTATTTTTTACTTTTTACTTTTGTAATAATTTTAATTACTGTTTGTAGTAATAATAATTTACTTTCTTTATTTTACAGTTTTTACTATTCACTATGCGGAGGTAACTTCCCTATGCTAAGGTGAAAGGTAATTATTTTACTATTGCTATTTAGATTAATCTCCCTTAAAAATGATATATTTACTGTTTAAAATACTGATTAATAAAGGGATACCGCTATATTGGTCGGTTGGTAATTTATTTTCTGTTGGTTTGAACCTGATTAATCAAGGATACCGCCAGACTGGTCGGTTGGTAAATTTATTTTGGTACCGCCTTTATGGCTGGATTATGGACAAATATTACCACCTATATGGATGGTTGGACTTAATTTGATTTAATCAGAATACCGCCAGATTGGTCGGTTGGTAAAATATATTATAAGTTTATATATTATTTTACTGGGAGATATCTAAATTAGTAATATTAAAAGTAATTCCTTTTACCTTAGCATTTTATTTCATTTGTAATTTTCTTTTCAGCATTTTCATTATCGCAATTACTTTTCAGCAGTTTATGTCTTTTATTTTCAAGTTTTTATCAGCCCTAGCTATGTGTCATAACTAAGTTAATATCTAGGGTTGTGATGAAATTCAATGTCACGGGTTTATAAGGGTTAGATTATAATTTGGGTAATATAAAGATTTATTTATTGAGTCTTAATCTTAATGCTCTTTAATTAACTGGCCATTAATTAAATTGACTAGGTAAACTTAAAATGAACTAGACATAGGGATTTTAAGTTTAAGACCTTAGATTCAATAGCCCACGATCTTCCTTAAGGATAGATAACCCTTTCAATAGATTTCCTTACAGGATAGGAATATACCTGTCGGGCGGGGGTAGTCTTAATTGGAACTTAATCGTAATGAATCTAGGTAATTTGGTTGACATAGACATATGGTTCAATTGGATTATACTAGGTATTTGTAATTGACCATCGGAAGAGGCTTTTACATAAATTAGTGTTTCAGGTTAATAAATCAATATATTACCCAATTATAAAATAACCACTTTATCTTTATATAATATTGGAATAAATCACAACCCTAGATAGTTTTAATATTGAATTTTCTCAAAATATCTTTTCAATCAATTTTAGTTACTTGTCTTTAAATTTAGAATCGTCGCTATTTCAAATCAGTTAAACAACCTGTTAGATACTAGTAATCATTTAACCTCATAAAATTAATAACTTAGGTATTAAGTCCTCGTGGGATCGATACTTTTTATACTACTTGAACGATACGTACGCTTGCGTTATACGTGTGTGTTTACGCCGGTCAAGTTTTTGGCGCCGTTGCCGGGGACTTATTTATCTGTTATTATTAGTTTAGGGGTTAGATACTTTTACTTGTATCTAATTTCTTTTTACTTATTGTTATTGTTTTCTTGTGTTTCAGGTTCTCAGAAACTTCATGAGACGAACCAGAAGCTTTGAACTACGACCGTTTGACCCAGAAATTGAAAGAACTATCAGACAGTTGAGAAGGGAAAGGCGAGAAGCCCAAGAAGCTTTAGTCAACATGGAACCTGAACCTTTGGAGATTGCACCACCAATTCCCATTCGAGACAGAACCATTCCGGTGGTTGACAGACTCATTTCATGTATTGTACTCCCTCCATTACCAGCAAATGCAGGTGACATCAAAACTTGCATTCAGATGATGCAGCAGTCAGTACAGTTTGGAGGAAATGCAACTGAAGATCCTAATTCCCACATCAGCAACTTCCTGGAAGTTTGCGGTACTTTCAATTACAACCGAGAAGCTGAAGAAGCAATGAGACTACGTATTTTCCCATACTCTTTGAAGGACAGAGCTAAAGCCTGGCTACATTCATTACCAGCAGGTTCTATCACAACATGGAACATCTTAGCCACCAAATTTCTTGCAAAGTATTTTCCACCAGCCAGAACCGGAAAACTGAGGAATGACATCACATCCTTTGTGCAACAAGACTCAGAAACTCTTTATGAAGCTTGGGAAAGGTATAAAGATTTACTCCGGAAATGTCCACACCATGAAATTCCAAAATGGCTTCAAGTCCAAACATTCTATAATGGACTTTCTGGAATAATGAGAACCACAATAGATGCTGCTGCTGGAGGTGCCCTGATGGCAAAAGGTGAAGATCAAGCCTGGGAACTAATCGAAGAAATGGCCAACAACAACTCTTTGTGGCCAACTGAAAGAAGTTTGATTCAAAGAATTGCAGGAATATATGAGGTTGGAGCTAATACAGCAGTCAACACCAAGCTAGATCAAATATGCAAATTCATGGAGACTCTTACCACTGGATCCACAAGTTCACCATATGGAGGAGCACCAGAATCAAATCAACATGAAGAAACGGTGAATTATGTCAACAATTTCAACAGGCAGGGGAACAATCCATATTCCAACACCTACAACCCAGGGTGGAGGAATCATCCTAATTTTTCATGGAGTAACAATTCAGGTCAACAGCGGAACTATCCACCACCTGGATTCCAGCAACAGAATAAATTTCCATGAGATAAGATAAATTACCCTGAATATGTTCCTCGAAAATTAGTTCAATTAGTTCCATGCTCTAATTCTCATTGTCCTCATTGTATGGATGTTTGCACATGTTAAAAATATTAAGCTCTAATGTCATATTACCAATGGAAAAATTCATGATTCTATTCCTGTAATTAATTAAAGCATTAGCTGTTGCTAAAAACAGACGACCAAATATTACATGAATTGGGTTATAACTATCTGCTACATGTTGTGTTTCCAAGATAATAAAATCCACATGATATATGAATTTATCGACTTGTAATAACACGTCTTCCATAATTCCTTTCGGTACCTTAACTGATCTATTGGTAAGTAAATAAGTAGTTGATTTTGGTTTTAACTCGCCAATATTAAGTTGTTGGTAAACCGAAAATGGAAGCAAATTGACACTGGCTCCAAGATCAAGCAAAACATGTTCAATTTTTTGACTTCCAATAATACTTGAAATAGTTGGACAACTAAGGTTCTTGTATTTTAATGCATTATTGGTTGAGAGAATATAACCTACTTGTTCAGCTAGAAACACTTTCTTTCTTACCTGATGTTTTCTTTTAACAATGCACAAGTCTTTCAGAAATTTGACATAAGATGGTATCTGTTGAATGACATCTAACAAATGATTATTGACCTTTAATTGTTTGAATATTTCATATATATTTGGGGAATGGTTCAATTTCTTTATTTTTAATACTTTAGGAAATTGAGGTGCATGAGAAATTTTTTATTATCAACGATATGTAATGGTTCATCAACCCTTTCCTTACCCTCTAAATATGATTTATTTTCAACTTCACGAGGTTCAAGAATAGGTCTGTGGATGACCTTACCACTACGAAGAGTAATAACAGATTTGACTTGGTCTATGTGTTGACTACCAGAACTACCCTCGTGAGGGTTTTGATGACTCTTGGGATTTAACTGTGGTTGTGCATGGAATTTTCCTTTCTCATTAATGGTCAATGCAGATGTGATTTTAGAAAAAATATCTTTCAAATCAATCAATGTTTGCACATTTGGTTATTGATGGCTTCATGTTTCTCAATGAATGCTTGCAAGGTATCCTCAAAGATTTTCCTAGGCGTTGGGACATATGGTGTATAATTCTGGGAGTTTTGGAATTCTGGTGTACTTGATGAGGTTTTTACGATGGTTGTGCTTGATTATCATTCCTCAAATTGAAGTTTGGATGGTTTCTCCAGCCAGAATTATAGGTTTGGGAGTATTGGTTTGGATTTGGTCTCTTAAAGGTGTTTATGGAAATGACTTGGTCATGGAGACATTCTTGCAGGGCTGCCAAGGTTGGGCAAACTTATGTGACATGTTCATTTGAATTACAGATTTGACATGTGACTTCTTGAATTGACTTGACATGATCACTCTTCCTCATTTCTAATGCCTCAACTTTTTTAGTTAGAGATGCATATTTAACAGAAAGGTCATGGTCTTCCCTAAGGTTAAACTTACCTTTACCAGATGACTGTGATTTTACAGACGACTCATAAGTGCCAGTCGTGTCCCATTATTGTGCATTCTTTGCTATGTGTTCTAGGTAATCCAGTGCAACTTCGTGATTTTTGTCCCTAAACTCACAATGACACATCATTTCCACTACTTGTCTACCTTGGGGTGTTAAACCCTTGTAGAAGTAGGAAACTGGCCTCCATGTTTCAATCCCGTGATGTGAACAAACATTCAACATCTCTTTAAATCTCTCCCAACATTGGTACAGTGTTTCCCCCGACTCTTGTGTGAAAGTTGTGATTCTCCTCTTAAAGGAGTTTTTCTAGTGAATGGGAAATAATTCTTTTTTAGAATATGCTCTTGCAAATCATCCCATGTTCTGATGGATCATGACCTAAGGTTCTGCAGCCCAAATTTAGCTTTATCCTTTAAAGAAAGGGAAAAAACTTGAGTCAAATTATATTCATGCTGTAATTTTGGTATGTGCAAGTGTTACATACCTCTTCAAATTCCCTTAAGTGCTGATAAGGATTTTCTGATTCTAGACCGTGAAATGTGGGTAAAAGTTGGATGACACTTGGTTTAAAATTGAACTGTGATGCATCTGGAGGGAAAACATTGCAAGATGGTGATCATGTCCTAGTGTGATTCATGAATTGTTTGAGTATCATAGGATGATTAAGATCGTCATGCTGAAACTCATTTTCTTCCAGATCAACTGGATTTTTATTTTGGGTATGTGGATTTTCATTTTGATTCTTGGCCATTTTGACTGATGATGAAGGCTATTGAGACTTTCTATTTAATCTACTGATAGTTGATCGAGACCAATGTTTCATGCAACCTAAATGCAGACTATATGCTAAAATTTAAATATGCAAATGCAATACTTACAAAAAGAAAAAAATAATAAACAAGTAAAAAAATAAAAATAAAAATAAAAGTAAAAATAAATGACAAAAGAAAAGAAAAATAAAGAAAGAAAATACAAATGTAGTGATTAGATCAAAAACATAATTTGATTCTTGTCAATTTAGATCTCAATTGAATTTCTCGTTCAGCTGTTTCAATTTCTCGAATTAGGTTTTCACAAAATATTATGGAAGAATCTCTAGATGGGGATGGTTCAAGAAATTGTTTGGCAAAATGCAAACTCCATTTTAATTGATTTTTTTTTTTGGTCTCCTGTAACCTTGAAGAATTAAGTACAAGGTCTGTCTGTATGTGAGATGTTTGAGTTCAGGATTCATTTAGAATCAATTAGGACATTTTTGATCTATATAAATACAAAGAAGAACGAAAATGAGATGTATAAAAATATAACAATACAAAAAAGAAACACAAAAATTAAAAAAAAATAAAAAAGAAAGAAAAGAAAAAAATATAAGGATTATTCTATCCAGTAAATTTACTCCCCAATAACGGGCAAAAAACTTGAAACACCCACAAAGTACTTCCGTTACATTTTTAATTTACTTTTTTACCGCTTTAGTTTTTCTTCAATCTACCATCTTTCATAAATTCCTTTTAATTAAATATAGGTTTCAGTTTAATTTAACTAGGAATTTAGAGTTACTCAATCACCGTGGGTTCGAGAATCTGTACTTACATTCGTGTAAATAATCAAGTTTAAAAACTATATGGAAACAAACAAGTGAGACTACATAACATTATTAACATAAAAAAGTTTGAATTGAGAAGAGGACTCATCCACTACACAGCACAGCTTATTATTATTATTATTCACGAGCACTTGTCACTCAAACAAACCCAAGTATGATTTGAAAGAGGGAATAAAAGAGTTTTGAGTGGCTTCATCATCGACTCATCCTACCAGCGTCCTTCTCCTTTAATAATAATCTTATGTCCCAATCCACTGTTGCAATCAAGAGGAAGCTTCTTAAGCTGTGGACACTTCCGTACTGAGATTTCTTTCAGACGAGGGAAGGGCAAGGCGCTTGAATGGATGCTCTTCAAATTTTGTAAATCTTTTAGTTTAAAACATTCAAGTCTTGCAAACGGAGTTATATTTTCCATCACTTCACCTGGAACTTCACCCAATTTTTCAACGCTGATTATTTCTTCCATAAACCCGCACTCTTTTATCTCAAGGTGCTTGAGATTTGGAGCAAAAATAAGCCATGTCACATCCCTCAAATTGGCGTAACGTATATAAACGTTTTGGAGGCTCTGAAAACCGCGAGTTTCTAGGACCTCCCATGTGTAGTCAATCTTTACCTCTTCCAAAAAATACATTTCCAAGCGAAGTGTTTCGAGATGTCTTAAAGTTTCTAAATAAGTAACAGATAGTGAATTTGAACCGTAGCCGTTACGAAGGCATATAGATGGAATATTAGTGGCCTGTAACATGGGGGAGCTGGATAATCTTTGAAGATCAGGGAAACTAGTCAAGGTGATTGTCAACACATTTAAATGTTCCAATCCAAGCAATTCCTCCACCGAAGCTACACAACCAGATTCATACATTCTTAATACTCGTAACATCTTCAGATTTGCTATCACTCCTGGTGGAATTCTTGAGAGGCGAGATGTATACTCCAGGTTCAAACAATTAAGATTAACCAGGTACTTCAACTCCACTGGCAAACTTACTATTCTACTATTTGACAGATTAAGATGTTGTAGTGAAACCAAGTTTGAAATCCCAATTAGTAAGTCTTGTGATGGATTGCTATATGATAGCTGCAAAACTCTAAGAGAAGCCATGGATTGGAAAAAATGACTACTGACCTTATCTAAATCATTGGAACCAAGAAACAAAGTCTGGAGATGAGGAGATGCTGGAGAATCCAAAATTCTTCTAATATTATTCTTCATCAGTGACATCCTTGTAACCTCTTTCCACAATTCAATTCTTGGTGCATTAGTTAATCCTACACCTGCAAGAACCAAAAACTTCTCCTCCTTGACTAAAGCAGATGCAATCCACAGAGCCATGTCGCGGATCACATCATGCATTTTTACACAACTATCTCCGTCCTCTTCTAACAAACATGAAAGAATTAGAGTCCGAATGACAGAGTATCCTTGATTTCGAGCTCTAATTCCATCATACTCATCTAAAATCCCTTCACATATCCAACAATCTATCAAGTCCTCTATGGAAATACTATAATCCTCTGGAAATAAACTACAATAAAGGAGACAAAATCTAGATGCATTGCTGGGTAAAAAATCATAACTTAACTTCAAACGAGAAAATACCCTATTCTCCATACCTGTAAATTTAGAGGCTGAACTACTTAGCACCTCAATTGCATGTACCCACTCTCGAGGTGTCTTCTTGGAAGCCATGGCTCGACCAACAGTAATTAAAGCAAGTGGCAAACCCCCACATTCTTTGACAACAGTTTCAGCTAGCTCAGGAATATCTGGATGACTGTCAAGTGTTTTGCTTCCAACTTTCTCCTCAAATAATTTCCAAGCATCCTCGTGTCCCAAGCACTCCACCTTGACGGAGCTGTGAGCTTCCATTTGGCCGCAAACCTCTAACTCACGAGTTGTGAAAACTATCTTGTTAGATGCACTTGTACGGCTTGGAACAGGTAAACCCACCTGGTCTAAATCAACAGGCTCCCATATGTCGTCCAATAACAACACAAACTTCTTCTTGTTAAGAATCTTGAATATTTCTTGAGCCTTCTCCTCAAGACTTTTGCTATTCCACGACTCTTTAAACAGACCAATCTTTTTGGCAATGCCTTCTTGAATCTTTTCAAGCTGCAAGTCTTTAGATGCTACCATCCAAATGACAAAATCATAATCGTTAGAAGTGTCAAGGAATTTGTTGTTGATTTGTGTCAAAAGGGTAGTTTTACCGACCCCTCCCATGCCGTAGAGGCCGACAATTCCCATCTGTTCTTCCATGAGGGATCTCCAGACTCTGTCAAATGTCGATTGCAAGCCCACTACTGATGTTGGAAGAGATCTTTCATCGACTGGACGTCCTGGTATCGATTGAACCACGTCTTTGAAATTATCTCCTTCAAATCTTAAACTCCGCACCTCTCGCAATGCCTTGAAAATCTTTTCTCCAAACTTGTAACCTGACTTGCAGTTCTTGGAACAGAAGCCTCCAAAACATAATTTCCCAACTTCTCGATCCTCTTGGTATCTCAGTTCAGTTACTCGAGCATCCACATCTTGCACTCGCAGAAGCCACCCTTGTACTCGTTCCAGCCGTCTCATTTGTTGTTGTTCAGCAACAATAACCCTTGTATGTACATCATCTCTTAATTCAATTAAAATTTGAAATTCTCTCGACAAGGCATCAAGATTCTGTCGGAGATGACTTATATACTCAGTTTTTCGAGTAGTGCAATCTAGGCAGCGAGAAATAGAGGCATCACATGAGAATGAGGGTGAGCAAACGTTTCCATGCTAATCTCAACAAAGTTACAAGTTTTATGGAAAGAGTAATGCTTTCTTGAGGAAACAAGCTTTAGGTAGCTGAGAAGAGAGATTGTATGCTTTTCAGATTGCGGTGCTATGATAATTAAGTATGATGGGAGAAGTTTAATTTGTAGCTGGGAAATCCCTTTACTTGTGTTTGATGATATTGAAGAATATATTAGTAATTTTTAATTGGAAAAATGACACCCAGGCTAATTTGTAAATTAACATAATGATATTACATTTTTAATAATTAGACAATTTATTAGATAATTGAATGTGATTATCCTTATCATTTAACATAAACGCTATATCTCAATTACTATGTACGGTATTACACAAAAATTGACGGCCATTTCAAGGAATATATTGGGTCATGATTCCCTTGCATTTTATGTTCCTTTAAGATTTTAATATACTGAAAATATTTGTTTATTGTTGTTTCCTGGATGGTACATGAGCAAACTTATGGAGATCGGAAACTTCGATGTTTTATGGAAGACAGCTTAACGTATTGATTGGTCATTGGAAGAGATGGAAACATGAGTTTAGAATGCGCGTCTTTTTCGTGAAGGTTATAATACATGTTGTGCACAATGAAAAGGATATGATTGTTGTGATTCTCTATTTAGGAGGAAAAATTGAATTATATTATTACAAGAATAAAATTTAATAAATATTTAAATTTTACAAAAATTCTCACTCTCTAAGCTTTCTTGCTTTGAAGTTTAATATTTTGGGATACTTTGAGCTCTCAAATGAGCTCATTATTTATAGTAAAATTCTGATCCAAATTATCAACAAATGAATAGGTTCCCAACTAATGTTTTTTCGGCCATTTTTAATAATTGTATCAAACCTTTGAAAATGGTAGGAATAATGGAGATCAATATTTGACAATAATAAATAAAGATGGAGGACAACTGAATCCTTCAATTGCAAATAGGATACTACAACGATAATGGTATATGAAATATAATATGAAATATAGTGGACATATTTTAATTTAGAATTTTATATAAATTTTGAGTCATTGGTTATAGCATTCCTGTAAGTGAATAGATATCATTAAATACTAGAGTAAACCCATTATATGCGTAATTATTTTTATGTCTTAATATTGAACCACCAAAGTTGCTAGTGATATCTGAAGAAAAACATTCAATTACTCTATAGATTGATTTAATGACAGTTTAATCCATACAATTTTGAAAATACACATATTAGTTCATGTCGGTAAGTATTAATTTTGAGTCATTTTTAATTTAGTTAGTGCTAAATGATTTGAATACCTAAAAACTGTCCACATATAGTAAAAATTTATTTCAAAATTAGATAAAAAATAACTCAATTAACAAAAAATATTTAATAATAAAATGTCATTATGACAATTTATAGATAGTTGAGTGTCATTTTCCCTAAAATGTATTATATCAATATGTTCTATGAAATTATGAGAAAAGAGATAATAATACATGATTTTATATCCTCTCACACACCGAAAATGTGTGGGGCCCGCCTACTGTGAGAGAGAAGGCATATACACCGGCATATAATATACCACCTCCTCACACAACACACACACACCACACACACACACACACACCACACACACACACACACACACATCTACTAGATAAGGATCATGTAAAAAGACCAAATATCGGTAAATTACGAATTACAAAAAAAAAAAAAAAAACAAAATGGGACCCTAGAGCTAGACTGAAGTTGTTGATCGGTTTGTTTTAGTGGACGTGTGGACTGATTACAAGGACATTTTAATAGGGAATATTGACAGTATTCAGAATGGTGCTATTTATTTGATATTGGCGACTGCTAGTGGAAAAGAATGTAAATATACATTAAGGAGTCATATGTATTTTAAGACAGTTAATGAATATATTTTGACCTGTTATTTTGGGACAATTTAACAGTGTCTATTTCTTTCACGTGTTTTGTGATATTTCTGATTTGTTGTTTATATTGTTTTGGTTAATGGAGGTCGATGATATAAAAACTGGTGTTGTGGAGGGGGTATACCAAAGTGATTATAGTTGCATAGAACTTGCACTGCCTAATTTATTTGCACAATTGAGATTGAGATATAACCATAAGAGTATTAAAGTTGATAAGATTATTATAAAGTATTCTTCGTTATGTGCACCTAATGCTTGTGGGCTGGTTATGGTAGATGTTTACGATCGCCGTTTGGATGTGAATGACTCTCTGCAAGCATATTTCATTTTCCCCGTTGACTGCCAATGTGAGTTGATTTATTATGATAATGGATATTGTTCTGTGCATAATAAAAAATATTCATTGGGTTGTTAAGTATCGCCTGGAGGATTCGGATATTAAACGAGGGGTTACTTATAAAATGAAGTGGTATTTAAAGTACGATACTAGTGAGATACTTGAAGAGGTAGCTATGAGACCTACAATAATTCAGGTGTTATCAAAGAAATATTTGAGTGACAATGTGAACGTATGACACTGCGCTCCTAGTAAAGTAATATGTATACTCACTAGGTCAGTTTCTTTGGATCTTCTTGGACGTATGAGGGATATGTTGTTGGGTGGATTTCGTGAGAGTGGATCAGTTATCGAAGAACGAAGAGGTCGTTTAAGTTTGTGTGAACACGAAGTACGCAAGTTCGAAGGTGAAATTGATCCGGGACCATCAGTGTCAGAGGTTGGTGTTCAAAGAGAGGATGTTGATAGAAGAGGTTCGGTTGTTATGGACCCACACAAATTTTCAGATGTTTTAAGAAATGTAATTATGAGTGTTAAAGAATGGTTCAGATAGTAAATAGGTATTAATTGATAATACATGTGTTGAGTGAGGAACAGATAAGCCGTGCGCAGCGGAACCCGCCCGAGATCAAATCTCGAGCGAATAAATTTTTTTTTTCGGCATTGACAAAAACAGTGTATAAAATTTTTAATCACAAATTTAAATTTTCCAATGCACTAAAAATCATTACCAATTTTATGCATTAAAATAATTACCATAAGCTCAATTAAATATTTTACACACTTTAATACATTTATCAACTCTTAATAAATCATTCCAAGCAATTAAATTATTTTCCAACACTTGAAAAATAATCCAAGCATAGAAAATCACTATATCAACTATATACTAATTTTTCCATACACTTTTATGCTTCTAATTTATCCAACAAATCCACCAACAATTTTTCTCAATAAAAATTTACAAATTAAATTTACCAACTAAAGCTTTCAATCCTTACCAATTGTTGAAGCTTTGCACTTTTCCAAATCCTTCAAGCAATTTCAACCTTTGAAATCTTTCTATCTCCACCAAATTAAGCTTCTCCAATAACAAATCTTGGTGATCAAAGGTGGTTTGATCACTCAAGAATGACAATCAACAATTCCCAAAAATTCAACACTTAAACCTTAGGAAAAAGAAAACTTCAAGAACATAGATTAACCCTTAACACTTAGGGATTAATTCCATGAACTTGATTATTTGTTGGGTAATATTTAGTGAGAGTTTTGGCTTGGATTTTGAAAGCAAAAATCAATTCTTTTCCTTGTTGTTGTTCGGCAGAGGTGAGAAGCAGTGAACTACCAAAAACCAATTTCTTTCTTTTCTTGGTTTCGGCGGTAAGTCAGTAAAAAGAAGCCATTTCTTTTGCTTTTTATTCTTTTGATTTTATTAATAAAATTAAGAAAACCAAAACCAAAACCAAAACAAGCCATTAAATTAAACCATGGTATAAGAGAATATTTTCCCTACACCACATGTTTCAAAAAGCTAACTTAATAATTTGAGATTTTTAAAAGTGGATCCTCTAACCCCAGCATTTTATTTTATTCTAGGGAAGTGATGAAACACAATATTACTAGGATTAATAATTGATTTTCTTTTTATGGGTAATTCTTTAGTTTGTTTATTGAGTATTAAGCTTAATGCTTCTTGTTGTCTGATCACCAATAAGATTGATATGATAAACTTAAAATGAACTAGACATAGAGATTTTAGGTTTCAGCCTTAGATTCAATAGCCTACGATCTTCCTTGAGGATAGATAACCCTTTAATAGATTTCCTTACAGGATATGAATATACCAGTCGGGCATTGGTAGCCATAATTGGAACTTAATCTTAATGAATCCAGGTAATTTGGTTGACATAGGAATATGGTTCAATTGGGTTATACTGGGTATTTGCGTCTGACCATCGGAAGAGGCTTTTGCATATCATCGTGTTCCAGGTTAGCAAATTAATTTATTACACATAAATAAGAGAGTCATTCATCTTTTTAATAATATTGTGTGGAGTCACGACCCTAGATCCTTGAGTCTTTTCTTTTATTTTCCTTAGTATTTTCTTTTGAGTCTGTTTTTATTTTATTTTACAAAACCACATTCAACCAACCAAAATCAATCAATTCCCTTCTCCCTATAATTAGATACTTGTAAATAAATAGATTCAACAATTAATAACAACAGTAGGAATTAAGTCCTCGTGGGATCGATATATTTATACTACTTGAACGATATGTGCGCTTGCGTTATACGTGTGTGTTTACGCCGGTCATTAGCCAAATCCTTTATCAGCTATATTTTATTTATTATACTCTGAGAAATGTTTTAGAAAAGAAATTGTTTTCAAAACAAAAGTTTTATGTTTTTCGGGGCATGAGGGAAAAACTCACCCCATTATGTAACTTGAGACAATATGGAATTGATGGACAGAGGACATGTGCACATGTAGAGTACTGAGGGGACAACGTTACGTAACACCCTCAGATCATAGAGCAGGACTAGTGGAACGGTGATACGTAACGCTCCTAGACCCTAGTTTCAGAGCTTAGGGGTAGCATAGATCCGCACCCCAAGTTCTAGTTTGTGGCTTGGGGGACGGCGATACGTAACGCCCCAAAGTCATGGATTTGCACTGCTGGCTATAGGTAGGCGTATGGGGGGACGACGATACGTAACGCACACATACATCAAGGTTTTTCAAATATAGAGCAGCTCACAGTTTTCAGAAATCAGATTTTAGAAATAGTTTTCGGAAACCAGAGTTTCAAAGCAGTTTTTTCAGAGAGACAAGTTTTATAAAAGAGATTTCAGATAATAGTTTTTTTTTAGAAAAGAGTTTTCATATAAGATGTTTCCGACTCTATGGTTTTGAAACCAAAGGTTTTTACATCAGTTTTCAGTTTTCGTCCACTCACTTAGATCGTACAGCGATCTAACCCCCCACTCCCAGTGTTTGTTTTGCAGGTATTCCAAGAGGACGAGCTCGGGAGAAGGGATACTGATGGCAGTCACTATTGGGTCTGAGTCCACCAGTTCAGAGTCAGAGAGCATAAGAGTCCAGTCAGAATCAAAACAGAAGTCATGTATCAGTTTCTATTCATGTCACAGTCATTGTAAAGACATATGTTTTATGTATATAATTTTTTTTTGGTGTTGAGTTTGCACGATAAAGTTATTGAGTTTGGGATACGGTTCCATGCATATCATACATACATATTAGAGAAAAGAGTATCAGAAATTGAATAGCAGTTATCCGAGTCAGAGGCTTATGGGGTTAGTACGGTTTATCCCCTGCCGGTAGCATCTCCCAGATCGGGGATGTTACAAAGATGGTATCAGAGCATGGTCTAGGAAGTCAGTGACTGTAGTGGGCAGCGTGATAGAGTCTAGTATACACAGTTTGTCCCGGATACTCGTATGCAAGGCACTACCTCTCCAGTATCTGATCATCAAGTACGTCCTCAAAGATCTATAGACAGGTTAGTGAGCCTTCCTAAACTAATCAAATAGTATTCTTTACAAAAATAATCATACTCTAGATTCAAGATTAGGAACCTTCTCGAAGTTATTTAGCCTACCCTCGGAAGAACAACAAGCTATGAAACCAGACAGTAGGATTTTAAAGTTATCAAGTGCGTGGGAAAAGAGAGCCATAAGAACGTATTTAAGGATGCATAAGAGTATAAGTAGCCAGAGATAAAGAATAATAAGGAGATGGAATAAGGGAGTGAGATTTTAAGAATATGTCACATAGGATACGAGACTGGTGCTCTTATATGCTGCAGCTATCGGGATATTATGACAATGTCATGTATATCCGATTATAGAGACTAGTTACCAGACATCCGACATGTGCTTCGTACGGGGCAGACATAATTCCAGCCCCAGGCCTAGCACGTGACATCAGATACTGGATCGAAATATGCAATACTACGTATACTACGCCTGATATAGATCGCTTATTCATGTAAGCATGTTTCTGGAGAATTGGGTAGGCATGGCGCTTTGCTAGAAGCCAACCTTGTCTTGTAAATCGGTACAAACGTAGTACTAGGTACTTACGTGTTCGGATAGTCCGACGACCGAATTTACTGCCAACATATCCGGGGATCTCATGGGTCGCTTCCCGAAGATTCACCAATGACGTATGACTCGCACTTTAATTAATCTGGGATTAATTAGATGAGAGAGAAAATTAATCTGGGATTAATTACGGAGATATTCTATCTAGAATAAAATATCATTTAAAGAGGGATAACGATTAATTTGGAATTAATCGATAAATTAATATATTCGATATATTAAACGAAATTGGATTTCGACGCGGAATTAAAATTAGATTTTAATTCGGGTGAACGAGTTAATTTAGAATTAATTCGTTAGCGATGTGAATAGTGATTTCGCTAGGCATAATCATTTAATTGCGTCGCAACGGAAAATTTGTTAATTTGGAATTAGCGAACCCGAACCCGGGATTGTTTGCGAGCGCATTCGCATTTCGAATTTGAAAGCGGAACGCAAGTCAAATCAAGCGTCAAATCGCTAGTCACATCTAGCGCACATCTAGCGTCACATCATTCGTCAATCAAGTGATAGATGTCTTTCACTTTTAGTGATTGACGCCAGTCACTATTCATTCATTGATGTGAATGATGGAAGTTATTGGCATAGTTGCCTTTGACTTTTAGTAAATTGAAAAATGGTATATGTTAATTGATTTTGGAAATTAAAAAAACATTACACATTTTTCTTTTCTCTCTCATGGTTCACGTTTTGGAGCCAAATTATACTCTCTCTCTCTCGGCCTTAGAGGCATTTTCTTCTTCTGTTTTCTGGGCAAAACCGTGGATGATGGGAAGCAAAGTGTGGTGATTTGTGGCAAAATCATCAAGAGCTAGCACTCCGAGAGACATGCGAAGGTGATAGGGAAGTCCACACATTAGCTTGGAATCACCATGACAAAGCTTGGAGCTTGATGGAGGACCTCACATGGCCGAAAATGGTGGAAACCACCATCTCACTGCCGTGACATGTAGGAGGCATAAAATCAATTTTTGTTGTCCACCACGCTCAACCGATCGATGTGAGTATTCCGCAACTCCCTCGTTGTATTCACTTTATATTTTCATTGCTTGATATGATCTTGAGATGCTTAGAAAATTCCAACAATGGTATCTATGAGCAAGGTTGAGCATGAAAATATTTTAGGGTTAAAATTGTGTAAAATGTGTTTGAGCATGATTTAATTAAATTGGATGTTTGAGTATGCTTAAAACATGTTTTATTGAGGATTGATTGGATCAATTTGATGAAATGTTATTTTGAACAAATTTGCCCAATTTTTATGGCTTGGCCGAAAACTAGAGAAGCCATAATGTCTTGGAATTTTGATTTTTTGATTCATTGGATGAGTTGGAAATCAATTGGGAATGTTGATTTAATGTTTAATTAGATTTAATTGGATTGAATTTAAAATTGGACATAAAAATCCTCACTTTGCCGAGACTTATATAGCATGTATATGGGTTTGATTTTTGTTAAATTGTGTTGGACATGATTTAATGATGATAAGCATGATTAATTAGGCTAATTGGTGTTGTTTTGGAAATATTGATTTGGGTGATTAATTGTGTTATACACTTTAGGTAATTAAATTGTGAAATTGGATTTTGTAATTTAATTGAATTGGGCTTAAATTGGATTGGGCTTGAAATGTTGTAATTGGGCTTATTGGGCTTGGTTGTACCAAGTTGAGTTTAGGCTAAATTTGTTGGATCCAATTGGGCCCAAAACCGCTTCCATAAAGTCCAAATGCGACTAATGGATCTTAATTATTTAATTGGGCCTAATGGGCTAAATTGATTTCTAGGCTTATGGGGTTATTCCTTGACTGGGCTTTGGTTATTGGGTTTGACCCGAGTTAACCAAAAGTCAACGTCTTAAAGAAATTAATTAAAAGCCATTGGACTTTAATTAAATTAATATTTGATATTAATCGGGCTTTGAGACCCGTAACGATTAAATTTGGAATTTGAATCGTAAAGGTTCGTTAAATAAAGTGTAGTATTTAATTTGGAATTAAATAGCGAATTAATATTAAATACAAATTGAATTGGATTTAATTATGTAGTTTAATTTAATTCGAGAATTCGTACTTTGAGTACTTATTCGCAAAACGAGTTTGACTCGCGCAAAATCAAATCGTTGTTTGAACATTGGATGGTCATTAATTATCAGATTAATTAATTTGATTAGATTGATTGATAGCATGCTTGTGTGAATACATGGTTGTGATGCATGAATAATGTATATCGGATGGATATTAGATGGGTAGGGTAATTTTAGAAATTGTTGTAATAAATTTGGAATTTATTAATTGGACCTGCGTGTCCAGCCTTATTACCTCCTTACTCTTTGTATTCTCTTCTCACCTATTCCCCTCAATGTAAATGAGGTTTCCTTATAAGTGTAGTGTAACGGGTAGAAGTAAATACTTGTGCTAGCGGAAGAGAGGAAATAGAGAGATTTGATCTAGGATCAATGCGTAAAGTATCCATCCGCATATATTATTATTTATTTATACGCGCTTTATTATGTGTTTAGAATGCATGTTTAAGGGTGTATGATGATGAGACCTTAACAAAGATAATAAATTGGTTACCAATTAGCACACGAAAAACCTTCGCAAAATATTAAGCGTTTTTCCTTCCATTGAGTGATTCTTACTCAAGATCCAAGACTGACATTGGTTTTTTGGCCAAAGTCAAGGCCTTTGTCAGTGAGGATGTGTTTGAATCATGAGAGCTTTGTTCCATATCGGTGTCTTGTCCAAGTTATGGTTTGTTGGCCAAAGTCAAGACCACTTATTGTCCATCGACATTGATTACGAAGTTTTCCATGGTCAATGGGTCACGCTTAACTGGGATCACTAAGTTTGTTGTGCCAAAGCCAAGGCTTAGTTGATTCAGAGGAAAAAAGTTAGGCAATATATTGGATATATTGGCATATATAAGATATATATTTCAGACTTGGATGTCCCCCTACTGGATCTAGGAATTGCATGGGATCCAATTGATCTTAGAGATATACCTAGTTAATTATCTTACATTTTGTTGGCCAAAGTCAAGATTGTGTGATATTTAACGGGATCCTAGCCCGCTAGGAAACACGGTTTCCCGAGTACTCGACAGAGGGTTAGAGGCTCGCCGAAAAATAGTGGGAGGCAAGAATTGAATTTGCAATATTCGTTTAATTACTTGCAATACGCGCTCAAACAAATATCATTCGTCAAATCAATTAAATGTTAGTTGGACTAATATTTAAACGTTGTTTTAATTAACAGTTGGACTGTATGCAAACAAATAAATTATAGTTGATTAAATAGTTGGACTATAATAATCATTATAATAAATAGTACCTAAATCGTTGATTAAATAGTTGGACTATTAAAATCAAGATAAAATTGAAAGATTGACATTTAAAACATAATCCTAGGGAAAATGTATTTAAATGGTTTAATTTTTAAAATTGGGAATAAAGTTTCAGGATGGTCCTGGAAAATAATAAGTTACTTTATTTAATAAAATAACATATTATGCCTAAGCTCGGAGTTAAGCAAATAGTAGAGCATAATCTTTGGAAGATTTATGTAATGATAACTTTAGTGCTTAATCTATTAAGCTTGTCGCAGTAGACTCATTAATTTCTTTATCAGAACTAAGGGTTAGATCCTTAAAGTATGATAATGAAATTGAAGGATCTTCATAAATCTATGCTTAGATTTTAGAAGTACTAAATTGCAATACTTAACTCTTGGAGAGTTAATGACTATTCTCAAGGAGACAAAGTCAAAGTTTGCAATATGGCAAGAAGCGCAAGGCGCACCTTACTTAGATATTCTAGAAACCCGAGGCTTGGCCAAAGGCTTCTAGAATGTGGAAAAGGGCAAAGGCAAAATCATTATAATCATCTGGGAAGAAAAAGGACATATCCCAAAATGTCTGCCTGAAATGTGGCAAACGGGATCACGGAAGTGTGATTGCCGTTTGAACAAAGCAGACATGAAGGAATTGAAGAACGAACAAGGCTCTGACTTCAAAATGTTTGTCAAAAATTTGTTCACTACTAGTATTAAAATTAGATTTTAAATACTTAATGTGATACATAAATATGTACTGATGTTCAGAATCTGCTATGAGCAGGATACTGACTTCAATAGAGATTTATCTGCGAATCGGAAACGAGACGAAAGTCGCTGTTTTAATCGTAGATACCTAAGTTTAGGAACTACCTTCGGGTGTGTACTTAAATTAGGAATCTGTTATAATGTAACTAGTTTGACTAGATACATTATCTCTTTATCAGTGTTTAATCCATTACGGATTGACCTTTATATTCTAGAACACTAAAGTGTTTTATTATATAAAGATGATATTGAGATAAACACATTAGATGTGAATAACATAATTTATATTTTGAATATAAATAAATCTCAAACATATAACATGACAAACAATAGCTCAAACTGATTTGATCAGATGAAACTTAATTGTGGCATTGTTGTCTAGGACACAATTAAACAAGACTCGTATATCCACACTTTAGAAGAGTGGGTACTAGGACTGATTTGATTCTATTCAAATAAAGTCAACGAATCTAGTTTAATGGGAAATGTGCCTAAAACACTATTTACTTGGTAAAAGTGAAAATGTCACCGATCTGTTAGCCCTAGTTCATAGTGAAGCAAGTGGGCTCATATCTAGCTAGGCTAGAGGTGGATATGAATATTTCATGACCTTTAGGGATGTGGCATCGCGTTATGGTTATGTGTTTCTTTGAAACACAAATCGGAAACTTTTAAAGTTTTCGACATAAAATAGACAAACAGATCGGCTGAAGTATTAAACTGTCACGGTAAGACCGTAATGGAAAATACTTAGGCAATAATTTTCTAATATACTTGAAAGATTATAGTATTCTTTCAAAGAGGACTCCTCCCGGAACACGTCAATTGACGGTGTGTCCGAACAGTGACTAACCGAATTATGTTAGACATGATAAGGTTAATCATGAGTCGCTCTGAGCTACCATTTCCTTCAACGGATAAGCATTAACAGTGTAGAACTTATTTTGAATAAGGTTCCATAAAATCTGTTAGACAGACTTCATATAAGATATGAACAGGAAAGAAACCGGGTTTCTCATTCCTGAACATTTGGGAATGCTAGGCATATGTTTGGATGATACCAAACTAAAACCCAAATTGGATAAGTGCCAATTGTAGGTTATCCTAGGGATACCAAAGTATAGTACTTATACAACTCACAAGAGAACAATTTAATTGTTGTTCGCCATGCAGTTTTCCTAAGAGGAATACCTATATGCAGTGGTAAGTGGGAGGAAAGTAAAACTCGATGAAAATCAGAGTAATACTATTCCAGGCACCAATCCTTATTGGAACACAAATAGTTTATCAAGGATGAAACTATACCAGTAATCTTCGAATACACAAGAACCACGTAAGTCGGAGAGAATTAGAAAACAACCTGGGGTATGGGTTTCTGATCTCACCTCATAAAGATGTTAATCTTTTGAGGTATACCAACTGACTACGTATGAGGAAGTGATACAAGGTATCGACTCCCAATTATGGCAAAGTGCCATGATATCCGAATTGGATTCCATGTATATCAACAAGTTTGGATACTAGTTGATGTACCGCAAGGCATTGTGCCTATTGGTACTTATAAGTCTTCAAGGAGGACATACATGGATGGCAACATACCAACGTATAAAGCTAGCCTTTTAGCGGAAAGGTATCGTTATCAACATTGTGTTGATTACGATTCAACCTTTTACCTGTTGCCACGGTCAATCCATTTGGATAATGCTTGCTAATGCTGCATGTTTTATTTATGAAATATGTCAGCTGAACGGGAAAATCGCTTTCCTTAAATGGAAACCTTTTGGAGGATGTTTAAGAACATCCTGTCGGTTTTGTCGTAGCAAAAACTAGCAAACACGATTTGCAGGTTATTCGATCCATGTTTGGATTGAAGTAAGCATAGGTTCTTAGAATTATCGTTTTGATGTAATCATAATAGTTTATTGTTGGACAATTATGACCCATAACGTCACTATTTGTACAGATCATGGTGTTTTTGTACAAATTAACTATGTGACAAAGGATATTGCTCTCTTATCATTTGGGATTAGATCACCAAGATGTATAAATGATAGGAGGTCCATATGATTAGTTCCTGGATTGAGAATGATATGAGATAGTATCAGTCCACGAAGGATAAATCATTTAAATATCCATAGTCAGAGTATTATCGAGATGGGACATCGATAATGCGTAAAAGACTAGTTTTACACTTGTGCGCGTTGTGAGGGCATAACCGCATAGTTCTCATATGTTTTGGTATAAGATACTCATGCAAGTGTAATAGGAGGTTGTGTTTTACCGATGGTACGGGAAACAGCTTCCCTCTGGATAGACCCCCTCGAAATTCCATTGGTAGTATGATTATGTGTCTATGGAAGTCCGAAATCAGGGTAGGTGTATTTGGTCTTAACATGAGACTTGCACTGCTAATACTTACGACAATCAATATACTTTGGTTTTGGTCGTCCAGGGCTTTAACCGGTTTATGTGTACGCCTCTTCTGGGAATATCGAGAATCGTAGTGTGTTGGGTGTGATGTCAAGACGGAAGTATCACTTTAGTCATATGGAGATGATGGTCACGTAGGATACGGTACTAGTACTCTTATGTACTGTAGTCATCGGGATAAAATGACAAGGTCAGGTTTATCCGATTATAGAGACTAGTTACCAGACATCCGACATGTGCTTCGTACGGGGCAGACATATTTCCAGCCCCAGGCCTAGCACGTGATCATCCGATACTTGATCGAAATACGCAATATTATGTATACTACGCCTGATATAGATCACTATATTCCTGTAAGGATATTTCTGGAGAATTGGGTAGGCATGGCGCTTTGATAGAAGCCAACCTTGTCTTGTAAATCTGTATAAACATAGTACGAGGTACTCACGTGTTCGGATAGTCCGACGACCCGATTTACTGCCAACATATCCGGGGATCTCATGGGTCACTTCCCGAAGATTCACCGATGACGTATGACTCGCACTTTAATTAATCTAGGATTAATTAGCTGAGAGAGAAAATTAATCTGGGATTAATTGTGGAGATATTTATCTGGGATAAAATATCAATTAAAGAGAGATAACGATTAATTTGGAATTAATCGATAAAATAATATATTCGATATATTATACGAAATTGGATTTCGACGCGGAATTAAAATTAGATTTTAATTCGGGCGAACGAGTTTAATTTAGAATTAATTCGTTAGCGACGTAAATAGTGATTTCGCTAGGCAAAATTATTTAATTACGTCGCAACGGAAAATTCATTAATTTGAAATTAGCGAACCCGAGCCCGGGATTGTTTGCGAGCGCATTCGCATTTCGAATTCGAGTGTGGCACGTAAGTCACATCAAGCGTCAAATCGCTAGTCACATCAAGCGTCAAATCACATATCACTTTGAGTGATGTGACAATTTGATTGATTGATTGATGGTGGTAGTTGGAAGGCATTAATTGTCTTTTGCCTTTGACTTTTTGAAATTGAAAAATGGTAAATGGTTAATTGATTTTGGAAATTAAAAACCAATACACATTTTCATTATCTCTCTTGGTTCACGGTTTTTGGAGCCCATTTCTTCTCCCTCTCTCTTTCGGCATTACAGCCATTTTTCTTCTGTTTTGGTTCACCGAAAATGGCAAGAAGAAGCTATGGAATTTTGTGGCAAAATTCCTATGTGCTAGCACACTATAGGAGACATACAAAGGTGATAGGGAACTCACTTCATGAGCATGGAAGTTTACCACAAAGCTTGAAGCTTCAAAAAGGACATCATGGCCGAATTCAAATGACAACAAAACAGCCCACTGCCGAGCTTGGAGGAGGCAGAAAAAGAGTTTTGTTCATCACCACATCGACTCAACCGATCATTGTGAGTATTCCGCAACTCCGTGATGTATTCGCACATGTGTTTTCTTGCTTGTTATTTGATCTTGGGATGCTTGAAAATTCCAACAATGATATCTATGAGCAAGGTTGAGAATGAAAATAAATTAGGGTTAAAATTGGGTAAAATGTGTTTGAGCATGATTTGATGAAATTGGATGATTTAGTATGCTTAAATGTTGTTGAATTGAAGATTGATTGGATCAATTTCAAGAAAAATGGTTTGGAACAATTTTCCCCAATTTTTATGGCTTGGCCGAAAATGATGAGTGCCCTAATGTCTTGGATTTTTTGATTCATTGGATGACTTAAAATCATTCGGGAAATATTGATTTAGAATTTGATTGGATTGAATTCGGAATTGATTTGAAAAATCCCTCCATTGCCAAGACTATAGCATGTGTATTTGGGTTTGATTTTTTGATAAAATGTGTTGGACATGTTTTGTTGTTAAAAAGCATGATTAATTGTACAAATTTGGTGTTTTGGAAATATTGATTTGGGTGTAATTAATAATGTTATACACTTTGGTAATTAAATTGGGAATTTGGAATTTGTAATTTAATTATATTGGGCTTAAATTGGATTTGGGCTTGAAATGTTGTAATTGGGCTTATTGGGCTTGGTTGTACCAAGTTAGGTTTAGGCTAAATTGGTTGGATCCAATGGGGCCCAAAACCGCTTCCATAAAGCCCAAATGCATGGACCTTTAATAATTTAATTGGGCCTAATGGGCCAAAATTGATTTCTAGGCTTATGGGGTAAATCCCAGATTGGACTTTGGTTATTGAGTTTGACTCGAGTTGACCAAAAGTCCACGCCTTAAAGAAATTAATAAAAGCCCATTGGACTTTAATTAAATTAATGTTGGACGTTAATCGGGCTTTGAGACCCGTAACGATTAAATTGGAATTTAAATCGTAAAATGGTTATTAATAAAGTGTAGTATTTAATTTGAATTAAATGGTGAATTAGTATTAAATACAAATTGAATTGGATTTAATTATGTAGTTAATTTAATTCGATAATTCGTACTTTGAGTACTTATTCGCAAATCGAGCTTGACTCGAGCAAAATCAAATCGTTGTTTGAACATTGGATGGTCATAAATTATCAGATTAATTAATTTGATTAAATTGATTGATAACATGCTTGTGTGAATACATGGTTGCGATGCATGAATAATGTATATCGGATGGATATTAGAAGGGTGTGGCAATTTTAGAAATTGTTGTAATAAATTTGGAATTTATTAATTGGACCTGCGTGTCCAGCCTTATTACCTCCTTACTCTTTGTATTCTCTTCTCACCTATTCCCCTCAATGTTAATGAGGTTTCTTTAGAAGTGTAGTGTAACGGGTAGAAGAAATATTGGTGCTAGGGGGAGAGATGAAAGGAGAGATTTGATCTAGGATCAATGTGTAAAGTATCCATCCGCATATCATTATTATTTTATTATACGCGCTTTATTATGTATTTAGAATGCATGTTTAAGGGTGTATGTGATGAGACCTTAACAAAGATAATAAATTGGTTGCCAATTTGCACTCGGAAAACCCTCACATAATATTAAGCGTTTTTCCTTCCATGATGATTCTTACTCAAGATCCGAGACTGGCATTGGTTTGTTGACCAAAGTCAAGACCTTTGTTCATCGAAGATGTGTTT
>SKCR01005434.1:0-25933 GCA_019454045.1 Zanthoxylum bungeanum | reverse complement strand
AGGGAAGAAACTGAAGTGCCTTCGTACAGACAATGGAGGCGAATACACTTCCAGAGAGTTCGATGCCTACTGCGGAAGTCACGGCATTCGACATGAGAGGACTGTTCCACGCACCCCACAACACAATGGTGTCGCTGAAAGGATGAACCGCACCATTATGGAGAAAGTCAGAAGCATGATCAGTATGGCTAAGCTGCCAAAGCCATTCTGGGGAGAAGCTGCTACCTGATCAACAGATCACCATCTGTACCGTTGAACTTCGAGATTCCGGAGAAAATGTGGTCTGGTAAGAATCCCTCATATTATCATCTCAGAATATTCGGATGTTTAGCTTTTGCACATGTATCCAAGGAGCTCAGGCAGAAGCTCGATGCAAGGACTACTCCATGCATCTTCATAGGCTATGGAGACGAAGAATTTGGATACAGGTTATGGGACCCGAAGGAAAGGAAGGTCATCAGAAGCAGGGATGTAGTGTTTCTTGAAGACCAGACAATAGAAGACATTGAAAAGCCCAAAATGCCCTCTAGAACCAGTGCCGATAATGTTGATGAAAATCCAGACACAACCCCAGCACCAACACCAGTGGCCATAGATGATGATGGGGTGCAAGACATACCAGAAGCAGAACCAGAGGAGGAAGGAGGTATTGAGCAGGGGGAGCTGCAGCCTGCTCCATCAGAGGCTTCGAGTTCATCCACAGATCCGGATGACAACAGACAGCCAGAACCTCCAGTACGAAGATCCGAGAGAGGCAGATTCCATCAGCCAGATACTCAGGATCAGAATACATTCTGCTTACTGACGAGGGGGAGCCAGAAACCTTCAACGAAGCAGTATCTCATAAGGACAAAGACAAATGGCTGCACGCAATGCAGGATGAGATGGAATCTCTGCAGAAGAAACAACATTTATGAGATAGTCAAGCTCCCACATGGAATGAAGGCACTGAGGAACAAATGGGTATTCAAGCTCAAGAAAGATGGAAGCGGAAAAGTGGTGAAACACAAAGCTCGGCTAGTGGTCAAAGGATTCCTACAGAAAAAGGGGATCGACTTTGATGAGATATTTTCACCAATAGTAAAAATGGCTTCAATCCGAGTCATCCTAGGATTGGTAGCCAGACTGAACTTGGAGCTTGAACAGATGGATGTAAAAACAGCATTTCTTCATGGTGATCTGAATGAAGAAATCTACATGGAGCAGCCAGAAGGATTCAAGGTTTCAGGTAAAGAAAACCTTGTTTGCAAGCTGAAAAAGAGCTTGTACGGGCTCAAGCAAGCACCGAGGCAGTGGTACAAGAAGTTCGACTCATTCATGGTAGGTCAAGGCTACAAAAGAACTGCAACAGATCAGTGTGTATACATCCAGAGGTTTCCAGATGGAAATTTCGTTGCTCTTCTACTGTACGTAGATGACATGTTGATTGTTGGACAAGAAGTAGCGAAGATCAGCCAGCTGAAGAAGGAACTCTCCAAGGCTTTCGACATGAAAGACTTAGGACCAGCTCAACAGATTTTGGGAATGGAGATTGTTCGTGACAGACAGAACAAGAAGCTGTGGCTTTCACAGGAGAGGTATATTGAACGGGTAATCAGGAGGTTCAATATACAGAAAGCCAAACCAGTCAGCGTTCCGCTAGCGCACCATTTCAAACTGAGCAAGAGTTCGTGCCCCTCATCCAAGAAATAGATAGAGAAAATGTCAGCAATACCGTATTCTTCAGCTGTTGGAAGTCTAATGTATGCAATGGTATGTACCAGGCCAGATATTGCACACGCAGTTGGTGTAGTGAGCCGTTTTCTCTCTAATCCTGGAAAACAACACTGGGAAGCAGTCAAATGGATTCTCAGGTACCTGAAGGGTACAACGAAGTTTCGTCTGTGTTACGGGGGAGCTGATCCGATCTTGGAAGGCTATACAGATTCAGATATGGCGGGAGATCTTGATGGTAGGAAATCTACATCAGGATTCATTTACACTTTTGCAGGGGGAGCTGTGTCATGGTAGTCAAGGTTGCAGAGATGTATAGCATTATCCACAACAGAGGCTGAGTACATTGCCATAGCTGAGGCGGGAAAAGAAATGTTGTGGCTAAAGCGGTTTCTCCAAGAGTTAGGGATCAGACAGACAGAATATAAGATACATTGTGACAGTCAGAGTGCTCTGGACTTGAGCAAGAACTTAATGTATCATGCCCGGACGAAACACATTGATATTCGCTATCACTGGATACGCGAGGTGATGGATCAACAACTGCTGAGACTAGTGAAGATCCATACAGATAAGAATCCAGCGGACATGTTAACGAAAGTGGTCTCCTGAGACAAGCTAGAGTTGTGCAGAGACACAACCGGGATAGTTTTCAGATGATGTTGTTTTTCAGATACATAGAACTACGATTGACTTGATCCCAACTCAGGGTACGTAGGCAGTCATTCAATGCAGCCAGAGGAGGATCCTTTTGAAGGATCCGATTTGGATGATTAATGGTCGGCTCAGATTTTGGGAAATCTTCACCGAGGGGGAGATTTGTTGAAATTCTGCATGGTGACAAATTGCACCGAAAGCAATTTGTTGCCAAAGACGTGTGAAGGGAAGGCAACGCGTGAGAAGCAAAACGTGTTGCAACAGTGCACACGTTTTGCTTCACTATAAATCTGAGTTTTAGGATCATTGTTTTGCAATCCCAATGTGTGTGTAGAGAGTAGAGAGTGTAGTGAGGTTTTTTGTGAGTTTCTTGTTTTGTAAACTTGTGTATTATTCTTGGTAGTAATAATACAATTCGATTTTTCCTCAAACACTTCCTAAAGTGATCGTGTTTTCACAACAATTATAAGACATTAATATTGTTTCGTTTGTTTGTTTATTCTTCTAGAGTTACGTGAATAAAAAAGGTCATTTGGGAAAAAATATTAATGCAGCAAAAACCAAAACAATTAAAAGTCAAAATATCACACTAAATTAGAGCTATATAATGTGATGATAAAACCATTTTCTCGTGATTTTGCGCAAATGCGAACATCTCAAAACCATTTTAATCGTGATTTTGCGCAAATGCGAACATCTCTTTTGCTGATTCAATAGATGCCTGATTCGGTAGATTAGGGGTGTCAAAACGAATCAACGAATCGAATTCGTATCGAATCATAAACGAATCGAATCAAAATATGATGGATTCGTATTCGATTCGTTTATTAAACGAATACTAATATCAGGATTCGTATTTGATTTGTTTATTAAACGAATCGAATACTAATATTCGTTTATTCGTTTAGTCAATAATATTATTTAATAAAATAATTTACCACACTTGATTTACATTAATTCTTCATAAATATATACATATGAAATATGTAATTATACTTCACCAAATATTGAAAATATTACTTTTTCTATGATAATTAGCTATAATTTCTCGAATTTTAATTGAAAATTAACAAGAACTAGTAAATAAAATAATAAAACAAATCCTAAACGAATCAATGAGCTTAAATTCGTATTCGATTCGTTTAATAAACGAATCGAATCAAATTGATCCATTTATTAAACGAATCCATTTTTTCAAACCCGTATTCGCTTTAAAGCGAATCGAATCGAACGAATAAACGAATCCTGACCCAAATTGCCACCCCTACGATAGATGCTTTGATGGGACTAATCGTAGAACTTCCCTCCTTCGTCTGATAAGGCGCCGAGTTCTCCCGGGAGTAGATTCAAGGCAATCCCTCGCCCGAGGCCCCCACAAGCACACATTGACTAACCAGAAAGTCAGCAATCCGAAACCAAACCTTCATTTTTAGAGCTATTCTATAAATATGCGTTCCATCCATATCGTATCAGCATCATCATAAATAAACACCTATTGGAAAACTTTGTTCTTTGAGAAATTAAATGAGTTTTCGAGTGCAAAACGATGAGACGAGAGAATTTGGTAACTCTAAGAAGAAACCCAAATGCAAATTCAGAGTTAGCAGAGTGACAGTCGCAAATAGAGCTTGTATGAAGAAATTGCCGATTGCAAAAAGCTCAAGCTTCTTGCTCTGCCATCTTCATCACAAACGGAGAAGGTTAGTCTTAGTCTTACTCTTACTTAGACCGGCCGGCGGTTCGGTTCCGGTTTGAAACCGAACCGAACCGGCCGGTTCAACTGTAAATCGAACCGGTCGGTTCACGGTTGAACCGCGGTTCGGTTCCGATTTGGAACCGAACCGAACCGGCCGGTTCAACCGTAAACCGAACCGGTCGGTTCCGATTCGGTTACGGTTCCCTTTTGTTTTTTTTTAATAAATAGAAAAAAAATTATATAATCATAATGTTTTTTCAAATTATCACACTTTTTTATAGAATCATTTTTATAAAAAAAATTTACGTCCGGTTCTAACCGGTTCGGTTCCGGTTCCGAACCGGAACTTTGGCCGGTTCTACTCTTACTCTTATCATATGCATGCTGTCTCAACTGAACTGAACATCCTCGTCCAGTAAAAATTTTCAGTGTTTTTGTTAACATATTTGTGTGACTTCATTTAATTTACTACCATGGCATCTCCTCAAACATATATATGTTTCTTCGACATGTTCATTTCTATTTTCTCTCTTCAAAATCTCTCAAAGACTTTCTAATCCCATTGTTAAGGTTCTTGCGCAAACTTCCCACTTTCTTTTCCATAGGTTAGGGTCAAGCTGCTTGAAGCACTTGCAAGTTACATATTAATTCTTCTGTAAACGAGAATGATGGTATGAACTATAAAGGAAGTGATGAGTTTTTCCGAGGGAAAGGAATTTTATACACACTTATTTTTGTTTTGTTTTTTGACTGTATCATTATTATTGTTTAATTTAAGAGCAAATTCAAATCGACATTAAAACCATAACATCTTAATTTTTTTACTAATTTTCTTAATCCAAACTTCTTAGCTAATATAATTGATTATTTTTACTAAGAGGTTTTATACTTTTTGGTAGATTTGCAAGTGAGCCGGCATTGACTTCCTCTTCTCCACGTCACATGATCTTTATACTCTTAGTGCCATTGCTGATTGGGCTGCTACAAGTTGATTATCAGAACAAATACGCATCACCATTCCATACACACCCAGTACAAATGTGGGTTTTTTTTTGGAGCTGCCTTTGTCTATTGTTTGGGACTCGATATTAATGCAGAATCAAAAAGTTCCCGAATCAATGGTCATGTTATTCTCAGCTGTGGTGCTCTTGCTCCAATCTCGCTAGCATCAATTTTTCAATTCTCCCACGCTTATTTGGCTGGATCTTTTTAGCCTCATGGATCATTTTGCTAATTGTGTTAGCCAGACACTTTATACCATACATTTATCAAAGGCTCAAAAATGGAACCGTGATAATAATTTCTAAATTTTGTGACAGGTTTCACAGTTTCTGTGGTCAGTTTACCTTGAAGAAACAACATTTGCCTACGTAAATTTCTCATTCCTGTAATGAATTAGAAAATACCGTTATTACTTGCTACAGTTATTAAATCAATAACACTTTTTATTAATTTGAACTCTTATCTGGTAGTATCGAATTTACAGTTCTTTTACTTTTGAAAAACAACATTTTCTTTTGTAATTTTATTCATAACACTTATCTTGTAGTATCGAATTTACAAAGGCTCTTCTTATATGTACCGACTTAATGAATTTTGGAAGTTGACTTGACTCGTGCTTATTGCATTTACATTTGCACATAAAACATCCAAATTAATTATGACTTCATCCAACTTGATCTGTTCAACCGGAATGATCTAACCGATCGAATCAGTGATCTATTAAAATTTTTATATCACCGATCTAATTATGAAAACACGAATTATTTATACATCTTAAACTAATGTGTGAAAGAAAGATTTTTTTGGGCCTTCTAACGGACTTGTGGGTAACCTTTCGAAATTAATCTCACGAAATTTCCAAGCAATCTGCTGAGCACCAAAACTATTAGTGATTGCTCTAAGCAATCAAATACCAATTAATAAAATATTCAAATCATCGTTGGGGAAATCGTCAGAGAATTGCATTGCATATTTGCATGCATGCACCTAAATGCTATATGAACTCACGAATCACAACATGTCTATTGCTTTTGATTCGTATCATCAAACGAAGACAAAACACAAGCAAATCTTTGTTCTCTGAGAAATTAAATGAAATGAAATACCAACGAGCGGTTGGTTGAGGTAGCTGGCTCAATTTTAGGAGGCTCGACTGGGTATGCTCCCCAGTTCGAGTCCCGCTAGAGTCACCATCGTTGGGAGGACCATATCGTACAATTCTCGGTCCGAATTCGGATTAGTCAGGCCCAATGTGGCACTGGATACTGGATGAGGAACCAAAAAATAAAATGAAATGAGAGAACTTGAAAATTACTTTAAGAGACCCATACGCAAATTCAGAGTTAGCAGAGTGATAGCAACGAATGGAGCTCGTGTGAGGAAATTACCGACTGTGAAAAGATCAAGCTGCTCACTCTGACATCTTCATCACAAACTGGTCAGGTAAGTCATCATATCACACTACCAAAAAAAAAAATTGTTCAGTTGTGGAAGGAAAATTCCGTTTGCAATCAATAAAAAAACGTCGGTAAATAAATGATTTTACAGACGAAATTATTCCGTTAGTCGGTAATATTTTTACCGATAGAAATATTTTTATCGGTAATTACCGACAGAAATTTCGTCGCTCAATTATGATCATTTTATTCTATGATATAATGACCCAATACTGATTACTTAGTGACAGAGTTGTTTTTTTTTTTTTTTTTTTTTTTGTATCGAATCTACTGTTGGTAAATTTCATCGCTAATGAGATAATTTTTTGATAAAAATAGATGGGGTCCTGAGTTGTCCTAAGTCTGAGGGTCGTAGGTGAGTTCCTAATTAAATGAGGCGATATCGATAAAGGGAAAAAATATAAAATTCATAATATACATTTTAATTGAAATTTCGTTAGATTTTGAAACCCTAATTCTAGGCACAGTCTGGTGAACCATCTCATGCCCTCTCTTATAGATAATAAACTCCACATTGATTCTTTTTTGTCGTTTTGAAGGCGATCAGCAGTCATTGATTTCTTCTTCTCCGCGGCAAGTGATCTTCACACTCTTACTACCATTGCCGATGCGGCTGCTACAAGTTGATTATCATAATAAAAATGTATCCCAATTTGATACACACCCTGTACAAATGTGGATTTTATTTGGAGCTGCTTGCCTCGATTGCCGGGGACTAACTATCAATGTCGAGTTTAAAAATTCCCAAGTCATTGGTCATGTTATTCTCAGCTTAGGTACTCTTACTTCTGTTTCGCTAGCATCAATTTTCCTGCCTCGCTTGCTTGGCTGGCTCTGTTTCGCCTTTTGGACTCTTTTGCCAATCATCTTGGCCAGGCACTTGCTTAAACATATTTATCAATGCCTCAAACATGGATCTATGAGAATAATTTCCAAAGTATGTGTCAGGTTTCATATAGTTCTGTTACCTCCAAACGACAACATTTGCCTATCTAAATCTCGACGAATTTTTTGGTACTATTATTATATGGGCAATATAATATAATACAATAAATCAATAATCATATATTTTATCTGAGTTGTATTAAATAAAATTATCATTTATTTAGTTTTTTTTTTTTACTATTTAACATGTGTGACAAGATATTATTAGATTATTACATGAATGATATGATACTATTGTTGTATACTAAAATTTTTCGTAAATCCCTCATTGTTGTAATGAATAATTGATACAATAACTTAAATCAATAAAACTTTCAATATAATTCCGAATTTACAAGGGCTATCTTAATCACGTGTGGTCAAAACCATAGTGATGATAAACCCTCAAGCTTATACTCAAATTATATTAATATTGCAAATACTTTGGTTTTTTTTTTTTCCTGAAGATAATTTGGTTACTTTAACATGACCAAAATGCCTATATAATTAAAAACCTAAGCTTACTATTACATATATTCCAAAGGGATACAAAGTATCAAATTAATTTCACCTAATTGATACTCATATTCTATACGCTTGTTGTAACAATCTGTTTGATAATTTTCCATTTTCATCAGAGAATGTATATCGGAGAATTCATCTGAAGTGACTGAATAAGCTCAGAATCTGTGAAACTGAGAGGAGGCAGCGAAAACTGCCTCTGAGTAGAGCTTCCACTTCTGATTTCTTGCATAGTCAATAAAGCTGCAACTGAGTTTCTGAAAATCCCTTCTCCTGTAACTCTAATTGGTTTTCTTTTTTCTTTCCTCTGTTCCTCCTCTTCTTCTTCTTCATTTTCTTCGACAGGAAACACTTCAGCTATCGTGCTTTCGCATTTCTTGATCAGTTTCGAAACAATCTCAGTTGTAAAGAAAGGTTGCTTCAACACCTTTTGAATGAACAACAAGCGCAGCAACCCACCTGTTCTCTTATCATACTTCTTCAAAATCTTAGCCAAACCTACATAAAACTCATAAAAATATTAATTTTAATTATAATAGTTGATTCAAATTACATCTGCCTCCTTTTTAATTATGAGCTTATGTAAGCTTCAATGGGTTACCTGTGTAATTGATATTGCTATAATTGACTAAAAGCACCATTTCGCCATGGAAATTGACAATGTCTTTCCTAATATTTGCCATCTCCACTTTATAATTGGACTCTGAAAGTTGAGTTCCGTTTGGTCCCCATGTGTTTATTATTATTATTTTTTTTCAATAAACATGTTTTGATGGTGTATGATTCATGATCTAATTTTAAGATCTTGTTTTCGAATCTAAAAATACGTTTCTTATAAAAATCTGAGACAATCGAAGATTTTACCTATCTATTTTATTTTCTATTTTCCTGTTGCTTTTTTGTTTTCTCAATCAAACACATCTTAACTATAAAAGCAAAATTTGATTCTGGTGTTAGAAACGATCCACATCTTAACTATATAACTTGTCAGGAGAAAACAATGCCCCAAGAACTAGTTGACTATAGAATGACAATAGACACTAAACCATATATATTCCATGGGGCACGTTTTGACTAGCGTCACGTAAATCCCCCAAGAACTTTCCTTCTTTTTTTTTTTTTTTTTTTTTTTGTAAAGCTAGCATTTAACAAGATCTAACAGAGTTTACGATGGCTTGGCTTCCTAGTTAAAATCAGTCAACATCTAATTAACTTGTCAAGAAAAATCATAATCTTACAAATTGCAAAATCAAAAATAAGTTGAAAATTTATGTTGCTTTGGAAGAAATTGCCGATAGAGCTCGTATGAAGAAATTGGCGATTACGAAAAGAACGAGCTGCTTCCTCTGCCATCTTCATCACAAACGGGGAAGGTTAGTCTTACTCTTACTCTTATCATATGCATGCTGTCTCAACTCAACTTAACATCCTCGCCCAGTAAAATTTTTCAGTGTTTTTGTTAACTTCTTTGTGTGACCTCATTTAATTTACTGCCATGGCATCTCCTCAAACATATATATGTTTCTTCAATATGTTCATTTCTATTTTCTTTCTTCAAAATCTCTCAAAGACTTTCTAATCCCATTGTTAAGGTTCTTGCGCAATCTTCACTTTCTTTTCCATAGGTTTAGGGTCAAGCTGCTTGTAGCACTTACATGTTACATATTAATTCTTCTGTAAATGAGAGTGATGATATGAACTATGAATATATATTTTTTTTTTATTGTATCATTATTATTGTTTAATTTAAGTTCAAATCGACAGTAAAACCATGACATTTTAATTTTTATTTACTAAGAGGTAGGATCAGCTTAATTTCGCTGATCCTACCTCCTACGTTTCTTAATTCAACCTTCCTAGCTAATATAATTGATTATTTTTACTAAGTGGTTTTATACTTTTTGGTAGATTTACAAGTAAGCAGACATTGAATTCTTGTTCGCCACGTCACATGATCTTCATACTCTTAGTGCCGTTGCTGATTGGGCTGCTACAAGTTGATTATCAGAACAAAAATGTATCACCATTCGATACACACCTGTACAAATGTGGGTTTTTTTTTGGATCTGTCTTTTTCTGTTGTTTGGGACTCTATATTAATGCAGAATCAAAAAGTTTCCAAATCAATGGTCATGTTATTCTCAGCTGTGGTGCTCTTGCTACAATCTCGCTAGCATCAATTTTCCTCCCACGCTTACTTGGCTGGATCTTTTTAGCCTCATGGATCATTTTGCCAATTGTGTTAGCCAACTGGCACTTTATACTCAAAAATGAAACTGTGATAATAATTTCCAAATTTTGTGACAGGTTTCACAGTTTCTGTGGTCAGTTTACCTTGAAGAAAAAATTTTGCCTATGTAAATTTCTCATTCTTGTAATGAATTAGAGAGTACAGTTACTACTTGCTACAATTACTAAATCAATAACACTTTTTATTAATTTGAACTCTTATCTCATAGTATCGAATTTCTAGTTCTTTTACTTTTGAAAAAACAACATTTTCTTTTGTAATTTTATTCATAACACTTTTCTTGTAGTATCGAATTTACAAAGGCTCTTCTTATATGTACCCACTTAATGAATTTTGGAAGTTGACTTGACTCGTGCTTATTGCATTTGAATTTGCACATAAAAGCATCCAAATTTGTGCAAGAGCGATGCTTTTCAGCTTTAGGTAAAGCTATTCTTCCAGCCATATTTAGTACAAGTTCTAAAAAATTCAAGAAATTTATTTAAACATTCACAAAATGTATCATTTTTTTTTTACTTGGTTGTTTAAATTTTTTTTAAATTTTGATAACACTATAGAGTAATTTTTTAGAATTTTGGAAGGAATCCATGGAAAAATTGCTCTCGAATATTTTGGAAAAATGAAAAAAAAATGCGACCATCTCTACTATAGAAAGAAAAAAGGAAAAGAAAAAAAGGGGGGAGGGGAAGAAAGAGCAAATATATTTTTAGTGCTATTGTTAAATAAATAATATAGTACCACTAACAAATTAAATGAAATGATATTCTTTTTTGTTTAAAATTGTGATTTGACTTGTGATAATATGATAAAATTATATTTTGATCAAAATATTTTTTTTTTAGTGTTTCGTTATTAATAAAAAATATGATTACTTATCAGGATAAACATGTATCGCTCAAGTAATACAGTAATTGAAAATCGGACGTCGAACTCATAGGGACTTAATATTTATCTTATTAATACCAAAACTAACCTACTTAATTTGAACTAAACTAATGAGGATGGTAGTGATTTATTAATATAAAATTAATAAATAATGAGCAAACAATAATTTTGGAGATAAACTTTATGTGTAAAAAGAACCTAAGGTAGGAACTTCACCTAATCATGCACGCAATGTGTCCAAATATTTTCCATTTAATTGAGTTGTTGTTATTAACCTCTTTCGATGGTCAGGTGAAAATATTTAGAATAAATCAATTAACTATATGTCTATGTTAATTAAATCAAATCAAATTTATTAAGGTCAAGTTCTAATATTGGTTATGTATACCCCGAAGATATATGTCTATCTTGTAGGGAAATCTATTTAACGGATAAATCAACGCTATTATTCACACAACTAACCCAAATTCCATTTGTTGAGTTACTAATGATTTATCAAGACTATTTTATTATTGGCCAAACAAATAAAATATGCGTTCAAGCATAGAGAATAATAAATAATAAATAACAATCACAAAAAAATAAAAAAAAAAATAAAAAAATAATTAAACATGATTGAGATCCATATTTAATGAATTAACTACTTATAATATTCAATAAAAATAAGTTAATCATTAATATAAGATAAATAACACATTAAAAATAAAACTAAAGAGAAAAATAAGAAAGAAATTTCCGTTTACAATCTCTATCTTCAAATTCTAACTCTCATTGATACAATCATTCTTACCTTACTCCATACATTATACTTTGAATGATTCAAAATATAATAAGAGACTACTTTTTTTTATGGCTCTCTCTTTAATCTCACTGCAAAGATTCCCATTTATAATGAAAATGATACTTTGCTCCAAACCAAAACAAACAATTTTTCCTTTGCAAATTATTAACGTGACTTTCCTTCAAATAAGCTTTAATAATAAAGCTACCGACAACAATCAACCTATTTAGGACTTTTCTTTACAATCAATTCACATGGAGCCCACAACTTAACATTTGGCTTTTGAACTTTCCTAATTAACTTGGGGCAGTAGTAAATTGCTGGAAATATATGGCGCAACTCACTTCATTTTTCTCCTTGGCGCAGTAATATATGGCGTGCATTCGAGAATTAAAAGCTTTGGGGTTCGAAGAATTGAAGCTGTCGGATGCGTTCGTTTTCATCTCAATTTGATATTTGCTTCTATAGCTGTGAATTGAAGCTTTGGTTTTCATTTCATCAGCATGTTTCCCGAATTGTCACCATCGTTTTTCAAAGCAAAGGTATAGCTTTTGCATTTTATCTTTTAATTTGGCTTCCAACCCATTTGCGTTCTTACAGGATGGCGGAGTAAATGGTGGCGATCAATGTCGACGACGATCAGATGCCCAAGGACTTCTTTGATCCGAATCAAGACAGCAGCAAAGTAACATATTTAGCTAAAAAAGATGGAATCTTTGGAGTTGGAGAACAAGGATATGATGAACACAGTCAATAAACTGAGAATTGAAATTGAAGGAACATAGGAAGATAGAAGGATTTTAGAATCAATTGCGGCTCGAGCCGAGTAGTTGGAGGCTGAAGTGTCGCTACTGTAGCATGACGTAGTGACTTCAATGCGTGAATGAGAGGAATTGGGTGCTGAGGTCGAGAAATTGAAGAGGGTTTTGGATTAAAAAAGAGTGACTGCTTTATTCTTATGTCAGTTTTTCTTTTAGGTTCGTTCTTTCACACTTCAGATTTTTTTTCATGAATTTCCATGTGGTACAGTTTCATGCTTTTATTTTGTTGACGTATTGAAGATCTAAGTTTATAGGATTTTATTTTTATTGTTCAAATCTTGATTTTGTTAGTTTGATTTTAGGAGAATTGTTGTCTTGTATTCAGAAATTCTTTTCTACTAAACCAAAACTCTATTTAAAGAGTGTTATGCAATGAATAAAACATATTCCTCTGCAATTTAACAACAAATTGGTATTAGAGCCTTTTTTCTTGAGGTATTTGTGAGTTGAGTGAAAAAAAATATAATTCCTAAACACTTATCACCCATCTCTTCACAAACACAAAATTCTATAACCAATTCATAATGAATTCAGAAGCTACATTCACTGCAATTGCACCTCCAGTATTTGATGGAACAAATTATCAAATGTGGGTTGTTAAAATGAAAGCCTATCTTGATGCCAATGATTTGTGGGAAGCTGTTGAAAAAGTATTGAAAGTTCCACTCCTGCCAGACAATCCAACTCTTGCACAAATCAAAAATCAAAAGGAAAGGAAGCAAAGAAAATCAAGAGCAAGAGCAACCTTATTTGCAGCTGTCTTTCCCACCATTTTTACCAGAATAATGGCATTGAAAACAGCCAAGGAAATTTGGGATTTTTTGAAGCAAGAATATGATGGAGATGAAAGGGTCAAAGGGATGCAAATGCTGAATTTGATCTGAGAGTTCGAGATACAAAAGATGAAAAAATCAGAGACAATTAAGGAATATTCTGACAGACTTCTTGGCATTGTCAACCAAGTAAAAATTCTTGGTACTGATTTTTCTGATTCTAGAATAGTTCACAAGATCCTAGTAACAGGCAATTTCATCTTTGGAAAACTCTAAGAATCTGTTAAGCATTACCTTGGCAGAAGTATTGAATGCACTGCAGGCTCAAGAACAAAGGAGACTAATGAGACAAGAGGAAACTGTGCATAAAGCTGCAGAATTGTTGTTTTTGAACCTGTAGAATTCAAGGAGGTAGAGAAGGATGATAAATGGATTAAAGCAATGAAAGATGAGTTTTGAATGATTGAGAAGAATGACACCTGGGGGTTGGTAAACAAGCCAAAAGAAAAAGAAAGAGATGCTATCATGATTGTAGTTTCTGTTTATGTTGATGATTTACTTGCAACAGACAGTAATGAGAAGTTGATGCAAGAATTTAAGACTGAAATGCTCAAAGTATTTGAGAAGACAGATCTTGGGTTGATGTCCTATTTTTTGGGAATGGAAGTGAAGCGGATTTATGATGGAGTCTTCATATGTCAAAAGAAATACGCAAAGGAAATACTTAAAAAGTTTCATATGGAAGATTGCAAGAGTGTAAACACACCAATGAATTAGAAGGAGAAGTTCACAAAGAATGATGAAGCAGACAAGGTTGATGAAAGACTCTACAGAAGCTTGATTGGTTGTCTGATGTATCTTATAGCTACTAGACCTGACATCATGATTCCTGTAAGTTTACTTTCAAGGTTCATGCACTGTTTCAGTGAAATACATTTTCAGGCTGCAAAGAGAGTCATAAGATATATCATAGGGACAACAAACTATGACATCAAATTCAGTTACCATCATAATTTTATGTTTCATGGATTTTCTGATAGTGACTGGGCAGGTTCTGTTGATGACATGAGGAGCACAATTGATTTTTGTTTCAGTTTTGGATCAGGAATGTTCTCATGGAGTTCAAAGAAACAGAACATTGTAGCTCAAAGCACAACAGAAGTCGAGTATGTAGCAGCTACTGCTACTGGGAATCAAGCAATCTGGATTAGAAAATTGCTTGTAGACTTATACATGAAGCAAGATAAGCCTACACAAATTCATACAAACAACCAAGTTGCTATCTCAATGGCAAATAATCCTATTTTTCATAGGACAACTAAGCATTTCAACATTAAGTTGTATTACTTAAGAGAAATGCAGAAAAAATGGGAGGTTAAACTGCTTTATTGCAGAACTAAGGATCAAGTGGCAAATATATTTACCAAAGCCTTGTCAAAAAATAAATTTGAGGTGTTAAGAAACAAATTATGTTTCTACAGCTATTAAGGCAAGGAGGAGTGTTGAGGTATTGTCATAAAGCTCCATCGAAAGTTATGTTGGAATAAAGTTGTTGAGATATTGAAGACCAAGTCGATATGATTTCGTTTTTATTGTTCAAATCTTGATTTTGTTAGCTTCATTTTAGGAATGTTGTTGCCTTGTATTCAACAACTGATTGAATTTCTGTTAAACTAAAACTTTATTTAAAGAATGTTATGTAATGAATAAAACATATTTCCTGCAATTTAACTACATATTTTTTAAGCATTTTGTTTTTATTAAATATATTATATTTATTTCACGGAGGAATTTCTAACCATTTAAAAAAAAAATGTTTGATAAAAGTCTAGCACAAAGTCTGAGGTTTTTGATATTTCTTCTACAGCCCCATTGTACAACATTTGTATTTCTTTGGTTTGGGAAACTGAAAATATTACATGCATTTGTAGATGCATTCAGTGAAATCCCATGACTGAATAAGCTACAAATGGAAATCCATGGGCTCTAAATGCAAGAACCATGGGATATTGCAGTAGTACTTCACAAGAGGTTTGTTTAACTTTTCAAATTTTCCTTTTGTCTATCCTATTGAAAATTCAAAACTAATGTCTTTAAATGCTAATAAAATTGAAGGTTTTCCTAACAAGCTTACTTAAATGTCATTGGATTTTCTGGTACTTGTATGCAGATTTGTGTGCTACTGCTATATGAGCAGGAACTGAAAGCCCTGAAAATAGTGGCAACTTCACCACTAGCAAAATTCCTTTCACCTGGGCATTGTGACTCGCCTATATAATACAAAGTCTTGCCAGGCAAATGATCTTCCATCTCTTGGTTACATTTTCTCATTCGAGGATGACAACCTGAAGGATATCTTTATCCTGACCAACTATTGAGTTTACAAAGTTATTAGTCCAAGTTGTAATAACTACACTTGCTCTAAGGAAAATGTCCAAGCCTTGCTGCTACTCCCAGTTTATATGCAAAAAAGTTTTGGTGACTCTTATAATAGGTTGCTTCTTCTATTCGCTTGTATGTTGCTGCTTTTGCTTGGTCTTTTCTAATGTCCCATGATAGCTTAATTTACATTATGAGATGAGAGAACTTGGAAATTACTTTAAGAGACCCATATGCTAATTCAGAGTTAGCAGAGTGATAGTAGCAGAAGGAGCTCGTGTGAAGAAATTACCGACTGTGAAAAGCTCAAGCTGCTCTCTCTCTGCCATCTTCATCACAAACTGGTCAGGTAAGTCATCATATTACACTATAAATCAGTTGGAGACGGAAAATTCCGTTTGCAATCAACGTCGGTAAGTAAATGATTTTACTGACGAAATTATTCCGTTAGTAAAAATGTTATTGGTAATACTTTTACTGATAGAAATATTTTCGTCAGTAATTACTGATAAAAATTTTGTCACGAAATTATGTTAATTTTTTCCAGTAATATAACGACCCGATATTGATTATTTATTGACGAAGTTGTTTTTTTTTTTTTTGTTTTTTTTTTTTTTTTTTTTTTGTTTTTTTTTTTGTATTCATCAGAATCTACCGTCGGTAAATTTCATGGCTAATGTGATAGTTTTTTTGAAAAAATAAAGGCTGTCTTGAGTTGTCCTAAATCTGAGAGTCGTAGATGAGTTCCTAATTAAATGAAGCGCGAAAAAATATAAAATTCATAATATACATTTTAATTGAAATTTCCTTAAATTTTATAACCCTAATTCTAAGCACAGTCAGATGAACTGTCTCATGCCCGCCTCTTATAGATAATAAACTCCACATTGATTCTTTTTCGCCGATTTGAAGGCGAGCAGTCATTGATTTCTTTTTCTCCGCAGCAAATGATCTTCACACTCTTACTACCATTGTCGATGCGGCTGCTACAAGTTGATTATCATAACAAAAATGTATCCCAATTTGATACACATCCTTATACATATTAATCAATGCCTCAAACATGGATCTATGAGAATAAATTCCAAAGTATGTGTCAGGTTTCATAGCTTCTGTGTAATTCTGTTACCTCAAAACGATAACATTTGCCTATCTAAATCTCCACGAATTCTTTGAAACTATTATTATATAGGCGATATAATACCATCAATCAATAATCATATAACTTATATGAGTTGTGTTAAATAAAATTATTATTTATTTAGTTTTCACCTAGGATTATGTCCCTTAACGCTAATCTTTCAGTCATCTTGATTGCTATAGTCTAACTATCTAGTCAACGATTTTGGGTACACTCAAAATGTAATGGTTACTATAGTCCAACTATATGACCAACTACAAGTGGAGTAATGTGTTGTACTGTCTAACTGTTCAAAGAAAGCAATATTTAATATTAGTCCAACTAATATATATTTATAACAACGATAAATAAAATAAAAGAGCGCGTGTTGGAAAGTATCTAAACGGAATTGTAAATTTAATACTTGTCTCCCACTATTTTTCGGCGAGCCTCTAACCCTTTGTGGAGTACTCGGGAAACCTAGTTTCCTAGTGGGCTATGATCCCGTTAAATAACACACAACATTGATTTTGGCCAACAAGCTGTATGAAACTTAACTAGGTAGATCTCTAAGATCAATTGGATCTCATCCAATTCCTAGATCCAGTAGGTGGACCTCCAAGTCCGAAATATATATCAAATATATGTAAATATATCCAATATATTTCCTAACTGTTTTCCTCTAAATCAACTAAGCCTTGACTTTGGCTCAAAAAGCTTAATGATTCTAGTTAAGCGCGACCCATTGATAGTGAGAAAGCTTCGTAATTGAGGTCGATGAACAAGAAGTGACATTGACATTGGCCAACAAGTCACAACTGCCCAAGACACGCGATATGTAACAAAGCTTACATGGTTCAAACACATCCACGATGGACAAAGGTCTTGAATTTGGCCAACAAACTAATGTCAATCTTGGATCTTGAGAGAGAACCACTCAATGGAAGAAAAAACGCTTAATATTGAATGAGGGTTTTAGCGTAAATTGATAACCAATTTATTATATTTGATTAGGTCTCATCATACACCATTAAGCATGCATTCTAAAAGCATAATAAGGCGCGAAATAAATTAATAATGATATACGGATGGATATATAACAAATTTATTCCTAGAACAAATCTCTTCATTTCCTCTCTCTCGCTAGCATTATTCATACTTCTTCCCAATTACATAATACATTAAAGAAACCTCATTTGCATTGAGGGGAATTGGTGAGAAGAGAAATACAAAGAGAATAGAGATAATAGGCTGGACACGCATGTCCGATTTAATAAATTATAAATTTATTACAACAATTTCTAAAATTGCCCTCACCCTTCTAATATCCATCCGATATACATTATTCATACAATACATCCAAGTATTCACACAAATCATGTTATCAATCAATCTAATCCAATTAATTAATCTTTAAATTAATGACCATCCAATGTTCAAACAATGATTTGATTTGCGCGAGTCCAACTCGTTTAAGAATAAATACTCAAAGTAAGTATTCTTGAATTATATCGAACTACAATTTTAAATCCAATCTAAATTGTATCAAATACTAATTCATATTTAATTCCAAATTAAATAAATACACTTTTAATAGTGCATTTTAGACTTTGATTCCAAATTCAATCTTTATGGGTCTCAAATGCCCAATTAGTATCTAATACTATTCAATTAAAGTCCAATGAGTTTTCAATTAATTCTTTAGGCATGAGCTTTGGCCATTATAGATCAAACCCAAGATGCCAAGACCCAATTAGGAATCACCATATGCCAAAAATCAATTTAGGCCCAATTAAATTATTTAAAGGCCCAATTATCATATTTGGACTTTATGGAAATGATTTTAGGCCCAATTGGATACAACCCAATTGTCTTAAACCAAACTTGGCAGAACCAATCCCATTAAGTTCAATTACAACAAATTAAATTAACACATTATTCCAAATTACATATTAATTTAATAAAAGTGCAACTAACATAATTAATCAATTAATCTAATGTTTCCAAAACACTAATTAATCCAATTAATCATGCTCAACTTTTTCCAATTCATGTCCAACACAATTGAAGCTAAATCAATTCTATAACATGCTACATACTCGCTGCCAAGGCATGGAAATAACACTCAATTTTGATTTTAATCCAATTAAATCAACAATCAATATTCATTTCATGCCATTTAACATATCTAATTGTCAAATTTCAAAAAATCACCATGAGCCATCTAGGGCATATATTCGACCAATGGGTATATTTTGGGGAAAATTAATCCTATCAAATTTTCATAAAATCAAATATGCATAAATCCAATTGAACATCATTTAAACATAACTCAGCCATCAATTTAGGCATTTCATGCTCCAAACACAAAAATCTCAAATTAAAGTCATGAATCCTAGATTTTCAAATCAAACTTAGGATGGCTCTGATACCATTGTTAGTGTTCCTAGAACATGCCAAAGATCTCTAAGATGATTTGTGTGTGAATAAATCAATGAGAGTTGCGGAAATACTCACATTGATCGGATGAGTTTCAAGACTTTTTCTTTGTATTTCGAAAGCTCTAAGCTTTCTTTGTTGTTCCAAACTCAATGATGAGTTTCCCTATCATCTTCTTTTGACTCCTTAATGTGCTAGCAAGTATAAATTTTGCAAAAAAAATTTCATGGGGTAAGGATGAAGCTCACGGTTTTGGAGGCTTGAAGGAGAGAATAAATAATGATTATTGTTTTCAAAACATATCACATAAGTTGACTTAGTGTTTGTGTAATAAAATGCCATATTTATAATAGCCAACAACTTCCATCTCACTTATGACTACTTGATGTAAGTCAAGTGTCAAGTTGATGTAAGTTGGTGAGCCCCACTTTAAATTCAAAATTCAAGTGGGCTTGCTCAACATATTTCGGGCTCGGGTTTGTCTAATCCGATTAAAGGAATTTTCCGTTGCGACGTAATTAAATCCAATTTAATTAAATAATAATACCTCGCAAAATTATTACGAAAGTCGCTCGTAAATTAATTCCAAATTAATTTGTTCGCACGAATTAAAATCGAATTTTAATTCCGCATTGAAATCCAATTTCAATTAATATATCTAATATATTATTTTAGCCCAATTAAATAAATTAAATAGAGAAATCCAATTTTACTATTAAATTTATTTTACCGATTAATTCCAAATTTATTGCGTTCTCTCTTCTCGACGAATTTAATCTCAGATAAATTCTCGACGTAATTAATCCAAGATTAATTCTTTCTTTGATAATTAATCTCAGATTAATTCTTACCGTAATTAATCCCAGATTAATTTTCTCTCTCATAATTAATCCCAGATTAATTCTGTTCGAGTCAAATCTCATCGGTGAATTTTCAGGAAGCGACCCAAGAGATCCCTGGATATACTGACAGTAAATACGGTTATCGGACTATCCGAACACGTGCGTACCTGGTACCACATTTTTACTGATTTATAAGACATGGTTGGCTTATAGCAAAACACCGTGCCTACCCAATTCTCCAGAAATATTCTTTTCGGGAATATATAATCTTTATCAAGCGTAGTATACAATGCATTGCGTATTACGATCCAGTATCGGATGTCTCATACTAGGTCTGAGGCTGGAATTATGTCTACCTTATACGAAGCATATATCGTATCACTGGCAACTAGTCTCTATAATCGGATAATCATGACATATTCATATTATCCCGATGACTGCAGTACTTAAGAGTACCAAGTTAAGACCAAATACACCTACCCTGATTCGGATTCCCATAGACACATAGTCATACTATCAATGGGATTCCGAGGGGTATATCCAGAGCGAAGCTGTTCCCATACCATCGACAAACAGAACCTCCTATCACACTTGCATAAATATCAAATAATTAAATATATGAGAACTATGTCGTTAAGCTTCCATAATGTGCACAAGTGCAATACTAGCCTATTTCGCATTATCAATGTCCAGTCCCGATAATACTACGACTAGGGATATTAATGATTAAACCTTTCGTGGATTAATAATGTCTCATATCTTATTAATCTTGTACTAATCATATGGACTTTTATCATTTATATATCTGAGTAATCCAATTACAAATAATAAAAGAGCAATTTTCTTTGTCACATAGTTAATTTTGTACAAGAACACCATATCCTTTACAAAATAGTGATGCTATGGGTAATAATTATCCAACAATTAGTGATGTTTGTTATATTTATTGTGATGTTGTAAATATAAGTCTTTTAGAGCAAGGCTTGGCTAAGTGGATATTGGTAATTGAGTTTGTTTAAATATGAGTCATGTATATGTTATGACGTTGATAGAGAGTTGTTTTTGTTATTTTTGTTTATGAAGGATATTGATTGATGTATTTGAGTGATACCACATTATGTGTTGGGTGATATTATGATGAGAATTTTAAAGTGGTAAGTTATTTGATTTGGCCGAATTGCATGGACTGATTTGGAGTTAATTTTGATAAAATAGATGATGATTCATGTCTTTGGGATAATGTTAAGTATGAGCATGTATTGGCTTGTGTTGGAAAATTTTTGAAGTTGTTACTTTTTATTTATGTTGGCCGAATCTTGTAAGCTTTTGTTGTGAAGTTGTCTTGTTATTTTGATGATTTTGATGATTATTTGTTATGATTCAAGTTTGATATGAGGTGATGACACGAGTTTATTTTTTGGAGTTGAAAACTCCAAAGGTTGTAAATTGAGTCCCTTGGTCGAATCTATAGATGTGTGAAAGGATATGAGATTTTTGTGTGTTGTGATAAATTATGCTTGTAATGCTAAAGCTTGATGTTGAGTTGGTGTTTGTGTAGTGAGTGAATGCATGAAACTTGATTTAAGCTTGGTGTGTATGAAAGTTGATGCTAGTGATGATGATGTTAGGGTTTTGGCTCGGGCGCAGCGGAAGCTCGTGGTTCGGGTGAAATCGTAATTTTAAAACTTTTAAAAATTACCGAATAAATTATTCAATATCCAATATGAATAATTCATTCATATTTCACCTAAACATATTTATTCGATATCAAATAACGACATAAATAATTAAGAAACATCACGAAACTTTTACGAAAATATTTTTCCGTAAAATGACATAAAACGCGTTTTTTACTGAACCGACTACCCAGTGCACATGGGGGCTGACCAGGTCAGCCCCAACAGTACTAAGGCAGTTCATGGGCTGCCCAAACAGTGACAAATTCACTGTTTGAATTATTCACTTTCTTCTTTGTTGAATCATCAAGCATTATTTGGGAGCTATTTGGAGGAGTATTTTTGACCAAGCTTCCATTGGAAGAAAAAAGAAAAAAATTTCCTCTTTTAAATCCAAGTTGCCGACTTTGGAAGGGCAAAATTGTCATTTTTCTAATTTAATTTAATTAAATTAAATTAAATCAAACTTTATGTTAACAAATCAAATTTGCACACCTAAAATTAATTAAAGCATGTCACATGTATCAATCATAATTAAACATATTGCATAACATTTATGTAATATGGATATTATTTAATTATTCAAATATTTAACATTTAAATATCTAAATAATTAATTAATATAATTATTACATATGTATTTTTATTTACATTAAAAAATAAATATATATATATTAATGTCATGTGTCTAAATCTCATTTGACAATTAATTAATGGGTATCTAATCAAATTATGTATCAAATACAAATACACAATAATTACAATTGACAAAAAATGTTTATATGGACGTGTTTTCGTTTAACCGTTTAACGATTCGAATTAACTCATTTAATCCGGTAAAGTATTATGAATAATCTGTATTATTCATAACGCGTTGCCTAAGTGTTCAACGAGTACACTTCATATTGTGGAACTCTCTAAGTTTAGGTTTATCCGTCACGAAATCAAATTTCGTGTTCATAATTCACCAACTCATGAATTATGACGACCACATATAATCTCGCTAAACTATGCAAGTCAATGTCATTGCATACGTATAATCCCTCCGTCACAGGCTATCCATATTATACCTGGGATATAGATAAGAACGTCAAATCCTTATGGTATAATATATTCGACTTTCAAATTTACGATCTCTAAATAACACTTGGAACTTGCTTCCGAAGTTATACCACGGTCATGGATTTACTAGATCGCAAACACGTGTAGGATACCTATGCCCCGTACATAAGACTGGCAGATTCTATCTTGATACGCACTGAATATCATGAACATCAGTCCACACACAACGAACAGGCAGATGTCTGATCTAAATAGATCAGTGATGTGACTGCCATCAAAGTGTGGAGGATAACTCATATATCCACTGTGATATCTCAAGTCGAAAGATCACTATGCTCGCTCAACTCGAGAAGATTCATATTGATGTTGGTGTACCATATATTAGGAAATCTTCAGTAAGTCATTCAGTGTTTATCAAATAAATACCTACATGTTTATACGAGTCTCCCGAGACTCATGGTTCATTGGGATAAACTATCGGACCAAGTCACGATATACAATATGTATTGGTCTTAGCAAATTTTACTAATCCACCAGTGTTAGCAAATCTTTACTAGGAATTTTATTTAAGGATATACAACTTATAGTGATGATTCCCAATGTCAATTACAAACTACGTTGTAACTGCGCACTACATTGTAAATCATAAGGTCTTTGCCCAATATACACGTATCACTAAATCAAATTTAGCTTCAATCTAATCATAATTAGATCGAATATCTATATAAAATACAAGAGGTACTACTAGTAAATAAGTAATATTATGAAAAAAGAATTGATCGTATTCATGAATCAGACATAAATACGATCCAGATTGGCACTCCGAGCACCAACCCTAACAGATAATGATGTTAGTGTTGTAAGCATTGTTGAAGTACTTGAAGAGATATTGATATACGTTGTCTATGAGTTAAGATGAAAACTTGAGGTGTATTTTTTTGATATAGTCGGATAGTAAGCCAATTAAAGTTTGATTTTGGTTTGTGTAATATGTTGGCCGAAAATAAAGGGATGGTTAGGGGTTTCTTTGTTGTCATTGATAATGAATTATTTATGAGCATGAATAATGATTGTCTTAATAGTTGTATGTAAACTTTTATGATATGCAAATTATGTAATGATGGTAAGTATTACGTTTTGAGTATGAAAATGTATTTGTGTGCACTTCTTGTAAGAGCCTGGGACAGCCGGTGGTTTTACTTGCGCCGCGGCCCAGAATGGGTGATTTGGTGACGGAGTTTCCATCGTTTCCAAAAATAAAAAATAAAAAATAAAATAAAAAAAATGTTAAAATATGAGCTAGTAATGGCTTGATTAGAAAGCTTTAATGTTTTATCACAGATGTCTTGATCAAATTGTTTTGGATTATATGTAATGTGAAGTCTTAATGTTCGAGGAAGTATGTGTGTAATTTATTTTTGATTCACTTCAAGTAATTCTCTTGAACCCATGTTTCCCGAAATAAAAGAATAATATGAGTTAAATGTGTTCTAATAAATAACTGTAAATATGTAAATATGTTCATAAGTATTGTATTTAAAGTTTTCAGATAGCATTTTACCTCTGGTGGAGTGTTGCAAAACGTCTCATGAAATTAAGATTAAAACCCTAAAAGTTAAACTTTGATTCTTCCGAATTTTAAAACATTTAAATATTATTTTACTAATTTGCCGTCATGTATTGTCTTTATACGAAATCATGAATACATTCTATCTATGCACTGCAGCACTGAAGGATGTACATAAGGCAACTGGCTCCACAAAAATTCATTAATTTTTATTTTATATTTTTGTAAATATATATATATATAAGTAAACAACACCCATAAATATATTATTTATTAATTTTTTTAGTTGTATTTTTTAACACAATATGTAGGCCCAATCCTAAATTGGTTAAAAGGAATTCAATACACTTTTGCATCAAACATGTCCTAATATAAAATGATAACCTTGAATTTGTTTGGATCATTATATTTAATTTGTATATGTATATATAATTGACTATTTTTCATTTTCAATCAACTTATTTATGTGTTTTTCTATTTGCAAAGGAACATAGATTCCATTACTTTTAAATAAAAAATAATCATATTTATGTTTAGGTTTGGTTATTGAAATTCTTATTTATTGATACATTTGCAATGATTCTTTTACTAAATCACGTCGTAAACAATGATAATGTATAAAAAATTCACATATTAATATTTTATATATTTTTTTATTTTATATTTATTTCCCTAACTTTGCTCCACTAACTTAATAGGTTACATTAACGTATCAAAGTATTAAGTGTTTAATGGTCATGATTTTTTTAATGTTAAATGCAAATTATATATAGTTTGGTTGCTCTCAAGTTCTTTGTTATGCAGGCTTAAATGCAGTCTTACAATGCAAAGTAATAATGGTCCTTGTATTTTATTTTATTTTATTTTTTTTTTTTTTGGAAACGATGGAAACCCCGCCACCAAACCACCCATTCTGGGCCGCGGCGCAGGTAAAACCATCGGCTGTCCCAGACTCTTACAAGAAATGCACCCCCTGGATTCGAACCCTGAACCTCAATGTGAGATTCTGTTATTGATGAATAATGTTCCGTTTTGATTTTGTTAATCTGTTATTGGTGAATCATCATGTTCCATTTTGATAGTCCCAAGGGGTGTGGCTTGGTGGTGTAGGGTCCATGATCTCACCTTGAGGTTCTGGGTTCGAATCCAGGGGGTGTACTTCTTGTAAGAGCCTGGGACAGCCAATGATTTTACATGCGCCGCGGCCCAGAATGGGTGGTTTGGTGGCGGGTTTCTATCGTTTCCAAAAAAAAAAAAAAAATTGTTCCATTTTGATATGGCATTTCAAAAACAATTTTAGTCAATCAATTGATTTGTTGTGTGTAATGTAACCTCATTAAGAGCTTTGACAAGTCTTTTTTCTCTT